>MU226999.1:971653-1001288 GCA_018584345.1 Thuja plicata
TGATAATAGCCTTGATGAAGTTGCTTTTATAGATTTTCCTTTGGAGGGAAAGATTCAAATTTGAATTTGAATTGAATGGTTGAGATGCATCCATGAGGGATGGCTAAGATTAGGACCTTGAGTGATCTATGTGATTGAAGCTCGTTGGTTAGATTTAAATGCTTTGTCCTTTTGTGAGTTGAGTAGATAATAGGACAATTAATGAAATCATTTTAATTAATATCACTAGCCATGGGATTTTTGGTTTTGATTTAATTAAATAGCTAGGAGTATTAATCAATGAATGATCCTTGATGAATGATCATTGATGTTTGATGGTTGATGAATTATGGAAATGAATTGATCGATTTCAATTACACAATTATGTTGGAGATTATCTTGATTTGATCATGATTAGGAGATTGGATCTTTTGATTAGCATTTAGGGCAATTACTTTGGCTGGACTAATTTTAGGTGATTACAGTAGACTATCAAGAAAGAGCAGTATGTGATGATTTTCTGGAGCAAGTTGATAAGTCTACTAATGACTCTTCCAAAGTAAAAGAATTAGTGCCAAAAAACCCTTGTCTGAAAGGAGATGATGGTTTATTTAATAAAGGTAACTAGATGAGGGATGCAAATATCAGTGTGTTTGGTTTAGCTCTTTTCAAAGTGGATTTTGGTCAAAGGAATGCCTTTACTCCTAGCAGTAATATTAGGCAATTTGATGTGGGGAAGCTAGTAGTTCCAAACATTTTCATGGATGCTGACATATTTCTCCAAGTGGAAAAGAACTATGACCCAGTGGCTAGGGTGGTCAGAGATGTGGATGTTAACCCTCTGATAAGCATCACTACTGATGAAATTCACAAATTTTTCCATTTGAATGAGCCCTCTGCCCAGCTTAAAGAGATTAATTTTGAATCTTTCTGGGAAGTATACAAGGCCAAAAAGGATTATCTCATAAGTGGACCTTTAAGGGAATATTTTGACAAGGTTGGAGGATTAATTGTAGTAGGTCCTAATACCCCAGAGCTAGATTAGTTCAATATGAAGGTGTATAGTTGGAAAATGGAAGCACTTCCATTTTGGACTGGTTTAGACCTTCGAGTAAGTGGTTTGGGGTCATGTCAAGTGCCTTGAATGGGTCTTTGACTTGGATATGGATTTTCTTCCTATTTTTCCCCATTTTCCACTTCTCTCCAGCCTATTTTTGGCACCCTGATCTGCAAACCTAAGTTTCTTGACCTTAGGGTCAAGGTTGACCTTGACCCTGACCTAGGTCAAGGTCAACCTCAACCTTGACTGAGGTCAAGATCAACCTCAAACCTGACCTAGGTTAGATTCAACCTCAACCTTGACCCATGGTCTAATTTTCAAGTTTCTAGGGTTTCTAGATGTCAGGCTTCAGAAAGATTTAATTCCCGCTTCCGGGTCGACTATTTTAGTCTTCAAGGAAATGAATCTTGAAATTATATTTAATATAGGTCCACTTCTAGGGGTATAGGTATAATTGGAATTTAATTCTCCTTTGTAGGCCTCTCTATAAGATTGTGCCCTATATTTATATATAAGGAAGCCTTCCCCTCTCATTTTCTCTAAGAAAAAAAGAAACAAAGACTTGAACAACTATCTAAGCAAGAAGGAGAACTATCAAAGAAGAAATTTCATCCATCCAAAATATATGCATGATATATTGAAGCATTCAAGCATTCAATTCATAAAGGACATCCATTAGTAGCCATTGAAGGATTCAAGCTCTATGGAGCCCTCTTGTTCAAGATTTCTCCATCCACATCCATGCAAGCCTCTTCCTATTCCAAGATCCATTCAAGATTGGTGTTGAAGATATAAAAGCAATTGATTTGAGATAGCCTAAATCCTACATTCTACATTCTACATCCATTTGGTGCATACATACTTATGGATCCAAGGATTTTAATCCTCCACAAGGGTTTCTATACAAGCAAGGTGAATTTGTTTATTTGCTTTGTTTATTTATGAAATTTCAATTATACTTTAAGGTTAATTCCAAAACTAGGGTTTGACCAAGGAAAACCCCTCCCCCCAACAAAAAAACCTTTTTTCTTGCAGGTATAGGTGCATGATAGTGAATCTATGAGCATATTTGGATACCCTTTTTGGCCAACTTTTAGGATCCGCAAACAGAGTTTCCGTCAGAGTAGTGCATGTCGTGGTTAACATTTTGGGGTATGATTATGCCCCCATAAAGAGGTCAAGGTCGACCTATCTCTAAAAAGGAAAATATTTATGGGTTTTCTCTGTCTCTGCATTTCTCTTCCAGATCTGGTTGTAGAATTTCCCAAAACTCAACACAGACATCAGAAAACAAGATTTTCTAGATCTGCTATATCTTGAGGTTGGTAATTGTCTTCAATTCATTTCAATTAAGGTTTCAATAAAATCTATTATATAATCTTCATCCATTATTTAGGATTGTGAGGATTTCTTCTTTATTCTTATTTCTGATCGATTGATGCATTTGTGCATTAACCATTTTATCACGATTGATCAAAGTGGATCTTTCCTTTATGAAATTTGGGGCTAGGAAGAGAATCTTATCTTCCCCTCAATACCATTTCCAAATCATCACACATCTCTCCATATTTATCCCTTTCCACATATATCACTATAATCAACCAATCAAACATCCAACAATACAATCCATCATCATATTTTATTCTTTACAAAAGGAAACGAGTATGTATTCCCCTTATGTCTGATTTTAGGAGAGGATGTAGAAATAGTAATGCCAATCCACTATATGTTTATTATGGTTCAGGTCCTTCACCCTCATCTTTCTATTATTTTTTACTTTCCACCTTTTTTTGTTGACTTAATTCACAATGGCCTGGTTGGTATTCAGAAGTCAAAGGTGGATAAACCATTTGGATGGTATTCAATGTTGATTCACATGTTTCTATACAAAGGTGTCAATTATTTTGAGAAAGAAATGGATCTGATAAATATGAAAGATGGTGAAGAAATGCCAGTCCAATTGTGGAGCTTGGATTTATCTAGGGACAGAGTAGATACTAGATTTGTTTCTTTTGATAGATGCTTTGCTTCAAGTCTTAGAGCCCTTTAGTTTCTTGAGAATCCCAAGATCCCAAAATATTTTTTGTCTTTCATAAGACCAAAGAAGTATGTTAATGATATCAAAATAGTACATAATTGATGGGATATCATCCTATATCCTATTTCATCTATTTCTAAAGTGTATGGTTTCAGGGGTACTCATATTTACTTCCTTACCAAGTTCCTTTGAAGGTTGATATTACTAGGATTATCAGATAGATTGGTAGTCTGCAGGAGATTCCACTGACATGGAAGAACAGGGGTTCTATCTTTCCCACTATCACTATTGCCCACCAATTTGTTATTACCAAGGGTGGATGGGTGCACATGGATAAGGTTTTGATGCCTTATAAACTAGAAACATCAGTGGAAAAGTGCACTAACCCTGAGGGTTTCTTGAGTGATATGTTTAAGAAGAAAACTAGGTGCATAGCAATGGATCACCAATTCCACTTTCCTGAAGAAATTGTTAGAAATGAGTTCACATTACAAGAATAGGAAGTTAAGAAGTAGAAGTGGCTAGTGTATTAGAAGAATCTTGACTTTGTACAACATTTTGACAGAGATTATGATCCATTGAGGGACCTCAATCCCTTTGAAAGGAAAATTGATTCTCTAATGAAGCATTTAAAGGCATTATGCAAACTTTGAATCAGAAAAAAGATGTCATTAAGTCAGATCTGGACAAGGCTAAAATTGTCTTGAGAAATCCATCATTTTCTAGACTTGTACCATGGGGTGAGTATGTTTTCCACCAAAGATCAAGATACATTGTGGTGATGCCTAGGGGAGATACATCCCATAAGGGCCATAGGATGCAAGATGTGCATTCTTCCTCAAAATCCAAAGAAGATAAAATACATGTTGAGGAGCCTTCCACCTCAAAGGGGAAGAGGCCTATTGATGTTGATCTTGAGTCCCAGGCTTCTCCTAAGAGCTAGAGAATTGAAGAAGATATACAATAGAGTGGAGGTGTGTATCCACCTTCTCAACCCCCATTACATATTGATGAATAGGGAGTAGTAGAGATGTTAGGAATAATAGTCCATAAGAAAACTATGAGGGGGGGGGGGGTTGAATCAGTTGTAATATAGATAATTAAACTTTAAACTTTATAAACCAAATCTGCAAATGTAAATGATAACACAATAAATGCAACACCATAACACAATATTTATTGTCGAGGAAACCCTGTTAAAGGTAAAACCCCAGTGGGAATTATCACCCACAAATAATGTACTGAGAGTATAGTATCCATGTTAAAAGATATTAGCCTTGTTAGGACCTTGCTACAACATTAGAGTACATAGTCCCTGTTAGGAGACAAACCTTGTTAGGAGTCAAAGAAAATAGTAGGCTCACTACCAAGGCATAGTTCCCAAAGAAGGTTAAAACCACCCTCAAGGATTTACAATCTGAATCAAGTGTATAAAGAAAATACACTTTCTAGTGAACTGTCTGATAGCAATTGTCTTTGCTTGATCAGTTCCAATGAAGTATCAACTATACTCTATATCTAGAAGTCAACAAGCTTCGCAGCTTCCACACATCTCTGTCCTTTTTCCTCTATCACACCTTAACCACAAGAAAATATCATTCATATATACCCTCTGACAATAATTTATTAGGTCGGCCAGTTAAGCTTTCCTAATACATAATTAACTAGGTCGGCCAATTAAGGCTTTTCATCATACAAATAATTACATAACTCCTTGCTAAGATACACACGGTATCTATAGCAAGTAAACATCATTTACAATTCATCACATATACTTCTAGATCTATAATTCATTCTCACAACTAATTTCACACGCTACATGTCTGAAGTCAGCTAGGAGATAGGTCTTCTCCAGAATACACACCACAACTGACATCATCAATATCCAAAAAATAATAGAACTCAACCCATTACTCTACCATATGTCAGCTATATATTAGTAAGCTCACATGTTTTGAATATCTTTTCCAGAAAGATATACCCAAAACAAAGAGACCTGCTCTGTCCAGAATCACAGTTATAGTCCAGAAAACTAGTCTTCACCAAATCAACTGTAACATCCATAGTATGCAACATAGATCCAAGTGACCATAGGAATAAGGTCACCACACATCCTTCTCCATAAATCCAACTTTGGTCATTCTGAATCATTTGTATAGTGTCAGTACACGCCTTCCAGTCAAGTATTTAGTCTGTCTTCTTTTTGACATCAGTGAAAAACATGAATATCAACAGCATGATCAGTAATCAAAATTGATATCATCCTATAATCTCCCCCTTTGGCATTGATGGAAATATATGGGAAAATCCATAAGCATCAACCCAAAATTACTCTCTCTCAATACAATCTTCTCAATATCCTCAACACAAATCACCCCAAAATAGTAGGGATTTTCACATAGATTCCTTCCCCCTTTGGCAACAATGGCAAAGCGTTCCATAACTCATCTGTAGGCTTCTGTAGTCTTTTTCAAATCTTCATGTCTAATCAGCTAGGTGCAAGATCACCCAAATGTACTCCATAGTATTCTCCTGTGATCACTCCCCCTAAGGAGTAGATCCATACATCAAGTCCAGAGAATGATATAGCTCTGAGATCCACTGGACTGATGCACATCTGCATTATTTTAGTCTTCACTAGGAGGGTCCATCACCCCAAGAATGCCTCTAAGATATTCAAAAGCATATTTTGGCAAAGTTTTAGTAAATATATCTGCTATCTATTCCTTGGTGCTAATATACTCCAGTTTAATCTAGTCTTTATCTGCTATCTTCTCCCTCAAGAAATGATACTTGATAGAAATATGTTTAGTCTTTGAATGCATTACAAGATTCTTTGACATATTCACTGTGCTAGTGTTATCACAATGGATAATCACTGGTTCTTTGAAAATTATTCCAATGTCCTTCAACATTTGTTTCATCCAAACAACTTGTGTATAGTTTATTGCAGCAACAACATATTATGACTCAGCAGTAGATTGAGCAATACCGTTCTTCTTCTTTCTCAACCAAGAAACCAGCCTTTTCCCAAGGAAAAATGCACCACCACTTGTAATCTTCCTATCATCCACATTACCTGGCCAATCACCATCAGTAAAATCCTGTAATATAAAATCATCAGATTTTTCATACCATAATCGATATTCTACTGTCCCTTTTAAATATTTGAAAATTCTTTTTGCATCAGCAAAATGTGTCTCTTTAGGATCTGCCTGATATCTAGCCACAATTCCAACTGCATTGGTAATATCTGGTCTAGTATGTGTTAGATATGTAGAGCTCTAATCATTGATTTGTACTTAGTTTGAACCACTCTTTGAGTCTCATCACTTTTAGTCAATTTGTTTCCTGTTACCAAGGGTGTTCCAATAGGTTTACAATATTCCATCCCAAATTTATTCAACATTTCCTTAATATAATTGGTCTGAGATATACAAATGCCATTCTTACACTAATTAATTTGCAAACGAAGAAAAAATTTCATCTCATCAATCATTAAAATTTCAAACTCATTCTCCATTTCTTTAGCAAACTTCTTACTCATTTTATCATTGCCTCCAAAAATGATATCATCAACAAAAACTTCTATAATTAAGATTCCATCTTCATCAGTTCTTAAATGCAAATTACTGTTTGCATTACCTTTTCTGAAACCAAGATGAAGTAGATGTTTATCCAGTCTTGCATACCATGCCCTTGGGGCTTGTTTTAGTCCATACAGTGTCTTCTTCAGTCTGCAAACCATGTTTTCATCATCTGTCAAAGGAAAACCATCAAGTTTCTCAATGTACACTTCTTGTAGATCACCATTCAAGAATGTTGACTTCACATCCATCTGATACAATTTAAAGTCTTTATGTGCAACATAAGAAAGGAATAGTCTCATAGCTTCCAATCAAGAAACATGTGCAAATGTTTCTTCATAGTCTATGCCTTCTTGTTGTGAGTAGCCTTTACATACCAGTCAAGCCTTATTTCTTACCACTATGCCTTCCTCATCCATCTTGTTTCTGAAAACCCATTTAGTGCCAATCACATTTTTTTTCTTAGGTCTTGGAACCAATTCCCAAGTGTTGTTTTTCTTTATTTGTTCTAGTTCTTGTTCCATGGATTTAGTCCAAGATTAATCTCTACATGCTTCATCAATATTCTTTGGTTCAACTTGATAAATCAAACAAATTTCATCTCTAACTCTAGATCTAGTGATCATGCCTTTTATTGCATCACCAATAATTTGATCATCAGGATGATTCTTCTTAACATACCTTGGTGTCTTCAATGTCTCAGTAGATTCAGTCTGTTCATCTTCAATCTCATCATCAATCATCAATGATTCTTCAAGTTCAACATCAACCTCTTTTTTTCTATTATCTGACCACAATCATATATTCTTTCATGTATTTGAAACTTTTCATCTATCCTCACATTGGCGCTTTCAATCAATTTCCTCAATCTTAGATTGAAACATTTATATGCTTTACTCTTAGTGGAATAACCAAGAAAGATACCTTCATCACTTCTAGCATCAAACCTACCTATCTCATCATCTCTTTTGATATAACATTTACTACCAAATATTCTAAAATATTTCATAGTAGGTGTATGATCAAACCATAATTCATAGGGATTTTTACTTGTACCTTCTTTGATCTAAATTACATTCAATGTGTACACAACAGTACCAACTTCTTCTCTCCAATGAACATGTGACACATTTCCTTCCAGCAACATAGTCCTTGCAACATCTAATATGGTTCTCTTTCTTCACTCTGCTATCCCATTCTATTGTGGAGTTCTAGGGGCTGAAGTCTGTCTATGTATTCCATTTTCTTCATAATATGTATTAAATAGCTCTTATGTAAACTCTCCTCCTTTGTCTGATCTCAAACACTTCATCTTTAAACTAGATTTATTCTCAACTTTTACCTTGAATAACTTGAACTTGTCAAATGCTTCAGATTTCTTTCTCAAGTATGTAACCCACATCATTCTAGAAAATTCATCAACAAAAAGTATAAAATACCTTTCACCATAGTATGATCTTGTTCTTGTAGGACCACACAGATTTGTATGCACCAGATCCAACTTCCCTTTTTCCATAACCAACAATGTTATCAAAATTAACATGAAAAAATATTTTGTTCCATAACCAACTGTCATCAACCTTTGCAATAAAACAAGAAGCTTTAGATGTGTTCAGTTCAAATACATTACCTCTAGATTTAGTACCAGATGCTATCAAGTCTCCTATTTTACACTTGATAGAACATTTTCCATTGATGAAGTTCAATTGATAACCTTTGTCCACTAGTTGTCCAACACTCAACAAATTATGCTTGAGTACATCAGCAAGTAATACATTGTTAGTGTTAGTCTTTCCACCTAGAGAAATAGATCCAATTCCAATAATAAGTTTAGGAGTATTGTCACCAAATCTAACAACACCACCATCATATCTATTCAAACTCACAAACTTGTTTTTATCTCCAGTCATATGATGTGAACAACCACTATCTATGACCCACTCAAATTTATTTTCAACTCGAGATACTAAGGCTTTTCCTTTGTGTATATGTTCATCATCCTTAATAGAAATAAATCCAATTTAATCATAGTCACCATCCTCATCATCATTTATACCCTCACTTGCATAATAACATTCTTTGTCCTTTGAGAACTTAGATTTATAAAACTTAGGTTTATGCTTTGGGATTCTTGTAGGACATCTAGATACAAAATGACCGATCTTGTTACATGAAAAACATTTCAAAGGTAATTTTCCTTAAAACTTACCCTTACCTCTCTTTTCTCTTCTAGAAATCAGAGCCATGAATTCATCTAGTTTCCTTTCTTCTTCTTGTATTTGTTCCCATTCATCAGCATAGGCTCCAAGTTCTTCTCTTAGGTCACTACTGCTTGTACTTGCATTTCTAGGTAAGATTATTTTTCTTTTTTGCATGGTTGCTTTGAAGGCTGACTCAACCTTAGGTAAAGTGTCTCCCAATTCTGCAACTTCAAATTTATTTAGCTTTCCAATCAACATTTCTCTAGTGAAGTTCAATGTCAAAGGTATGATCTCCTCTATTGCCTGAACCTTGGTTCTATATGTAAGTGTCAAAGATCTGAGTATCTTTGCAATCATTTCTTCCTCACTATAAGTTCCTCCAAAGTTCCTAATACCAGTAACCACTTTAGTAATTCTCTATGCATATGCTTTGATATTCTCATATTCTCTCATCTTTAGTGATTCCATCTTTTTCTTCCAGTTCTGTAACTTTTCTTTCTTTGTAAACTTGTCTCCAACATATAGTGCTTCCAGTCTTGTCCAAATTTCATGTACAGAGTCCAAGTCCTTTACTTCAGTGAATTCTCCTTCTGATATTACGCTGATCAAGTATTCCCATGCAACCATATTGCATGAAAATATCTTATTTCCATCTTCAGTTGATTTCTCTAATTCATCCTCAGTCACTACCTTTTCTTTCTTCTTTGTTATCATCCAGTAATCAATTCCTAGACATAGCAAATGTGTTCTCATCTTGTTCTACCAACTGTTAAAGTTTTCAGGATCAAACTTTGGACTATCCTTCCTGTAGTAAGTCATCCTTAGGATCACCTCAAGCTGTTAAAATTTATTTCTGAGGACCAATAGCTCTGATACCAATTGTTAGGAATAATAGTCCACAAGACAACTGAGAGGGGGGGTGAATCAGTTGTAATATAGATTATTAAACTTTAAACTTTATAAACCAAATATGCAAATGTAAATGATAACACAGTAAATGCAACAGCATAACAAAATATTTTTTGTTGAGGAAACCCTGTTAAAGGTAAAACCCCGGTGGGAATTATCACCCACAAATAATGTACTAAGAGTATAGTATCCCTGTTAAAAGATATTAGCCCTATTAGGAGCTTGTTACAACATTAGAGTACACAGCCCTTGTTAGGAGAAAGACCCTATTAGGAGTCAAAGAAAATAGTAGGCTCACTGCCAAGTTAGACTGCCCAAAGAAGGTTAAAGCCACCCTTAAGGATTTACAATCCGAATCAAGTGTATAAAGAAAATACACATTCCAGTGAACTGTATGATAGCAACTGTCTTTGCTTGATCAATTCCAATGAAGTATCAACTCTTCTCTATATCCAACAGTCAACAAGCTTCACAACTTCCACACATCTCTATCCTTTTTCCTCTATCACACCTTCTCCACAAGAAAAGATCATTCATATATACCCTCTTACAATAATTCATTAGGTCGGCCAATTAAGCTTTCCTAATACATAATTAACTAGGTCAGCCAATTAAGGCTTTCCATCATACAAATAATTACATAACTCCTTGCTAAGATACAAATGGTATCTATAAAAAGTAAACATAATTTACAATTCATCACATATACTTCCAGATATGTAATTCATGCTCACAATTAATTTCACACGCTACATGTCTGAAGTCGGCTAGGAAATAGGTCTTCTCCAAAATACACACCACAACTGACGTCATTAGTATCCAAAAAACAATAAAACTCAACCCATTACCCTACCATATTTCAGTTGTATACCACTAAGCTTGCATGTCCTGAAATATCTTCACCAGAGAGATATACCCGAAACACAGAGACCTTCTCTGTCCAGAATCACAGTTACTGTCCAGAAAATTAGTCTTCACCAAATCAACTGTAACATCCACAGTATGCAACATAGAGCCAAGTGACCTTAGGAATAATTTCAACACACATCCTTATACATAAATCCAACTTCAATCATTCTGAATCATCTGTACAGTGTCCATACACACCTTCCAGTTAAGTAGCCAGTCTGTCTTCTTTATAGAAATATATGTTGACATTAGTGACAAAACATGAATATCAATAGTATGATTAGTAACCAAAACTGATATCAACCAACAAAATTGCTACAAATGGGAAGCATGGGCCAAATATGGGTTACTCATCAAGAAATTGAAGAGGGAATGCCAAAAGCACCCAAAAGGGTTGAGTTAGACCTAACTGTAGCAGAGTTTGTTGGTAAGGAAATGGACCCTATCACCAAGCAGGCCAGTGATGAATTCTTGGTAGATGATAGCTTTGTAAAAGCTAGGGAATTTATACAATTCCTTTGGAGGATGCATATTAATTAGTTCAAGGAGACATGTCAGAAAAGGTAGGAGGAAAATCTAGATAAATACATAAGTACTATTGAGGATGAGGTGAAAGAAGAAATGATAAAGAAATTTGAAATAATCACCCCTAAGGAGGGAAGGAAAATGGTCAGAAGTGCAGTATTCCTCATTCTTCCATAATGGGACATTGCTGATGCAATTATGTTTGATGCTGTGAGGAAGCAAACAAAGCCTGTACATTATACAAAGGATGCATCTGAAGAAGCCATCAAAGGGTTTTTTTTTTCAGTGAAGATCATGCTTGCCTGGTCATGTGGTCTCTTAAGAGAGAGGAGAACATAAAAAGGAATGAACCTATTATGGTTGAATATTCTGGTAGCCTGATGATAAGGAGAGTTGGAGAGAACTTAGGTGTGGAAGCAGGTGTAGAATCTACCAAGTTCAAAGTGGCAGAAAAGGAAGCCAAAGAAAAGGAAGATCAAAGGGATAAATTTGAAATGGTCCTTACAACTTACAATGCTTTGAAGAGGGAGGTCACTAAAAAGGACAGGATAATTGCACACTTAAGAGGCCAGAAATTGGTTGAAGAATATGCTCAGAGGATGATTTCCAATTATCTTACCCAACCTTCATCCTCTAGTCCTATTATAGAGGTTCCTTCTTCCCATATTCCCTCTAGTTCTAGACCAGAAGCGGAGCTCAGCTTGGAAAAAGAGAAACTAGAAGCAGAGAGAAAAAGGTTAGAAGAGGAAAGCAAAAATTGTAGAAAGGCACAATCTATAGTGAATCATAAGCATGAGGAGAAGGTGAGAAATACAATTTTTTATTTTGTTGAAGGTATAGAGCCTAACATTCTTTATTTGGGCATGGAGAGAGTAGTAGGTATTTTAAATTCTTTTGAAGAGGATAAGGCTACTCTGGAGCCAATTTTGGACAAATGGATAGGGAGGAAATCAGATTTAAAATTCTTTTATTATTTGTCCAAGACCAAGGATAATGTTGATACTACAATAAAGACTACCTACAATTTTTTTAAAATCTTGTAGAGTTTGCAGTAAGAAGAGTCAGCATCCAAAGAAGAGAAAAGGTACTAAGGAGGGAATACTCCATAGTTTGTTTTGAAATATTTCCTAAAATTTTCAAAAATAATGGCAAATTGAAGAATAAGGGAAAATGGATGGGAGAGATGGATGATGAACTATCCACGAGACTTAATAGCATCATAAACCTCGAGAGTACCATTTTGTTTATTTAAACTGTGGAGACAATTGAAAATGCCAAGTCTCATTTTGGGTTTTGGAGAAAATAAGTTCAACGAATGAAAATATAATGGGATGAGTTAAACAGTAAGAGGATTGAAATCGCTAACTTCCCTTTTCCCAGTGATGAGGTGTTTGCAGTATGGAAAGGAAGATATACCCCAGATGAATCAAAGACACAGGAACATCCCATGGTTCCTTCAACAGATGGCAGTTCTCCAACTTCCTGAAGTAGTCAATAGTTGCAAATAGATTTTGTGCATAAAAGAAAGAAGACAAAGGTTCCATTTGGTAAAGGTAGAACAATTTTGAATTTGTTTCAAAGGCCCTATGGTCCAATAAGAATTTTCTTGTAAAATCGTGTAACAACTCGGTTATTGGTTCTGTTGTATTTTTGTCTTTCATGTTGAGTCAATATTTGTCTTTACCTAGCAATTTGTAGCTTGTTGCATCCAGGTTCATAACAGGATTCCAAGATTGCTAGAGGTATAAGTAATAGGAGGAAGTATTATACAAAGGATTGATCAATCAATGATTAATCAACACTGAATTGCAAGTTCTGGTCTAGACTTTTGTTATTGATTTTTAGTAGACTGAGCAAATACTAAATGTACCGAAGCAATATTGATTAATGAAAATATAATTGGAGTCTCTTATTGATGTTTAATTGTATGCATGTGTAAGCTTTGAATTTGTATGAGTTTTATCTGTAAGGAATTTTAGGTTCATGGATTTGTAAGGAAAATTATGAAATCTATTTTAAGGTTATTTCTAAGGGGAGTGTAATTCTTGAGAACAAATTTCAGGGGGTTTAAAGATTACATGTGAATTTTGATAAATTAGGGTGTAGGTTGTAGAAAGTGAGTTACAATGCATCTTGATCTTTCTTGGGTGTCAATTGGTTTTTAGTAATCTAGTGTGGTGGAAGAGAATTAATATAGACTTTGTACCCTAGGATTCGACACTGCTCAGGGTTAGGGTTGCACGGCAACCTTTAAAAATAATCAAACTTTATTTTACAATTTTCATATCTGCATATTAAGTATCTGTGTGTAAGACACATATCCACTATGTGGTTTGCTAAGGAACTGTATGTGATGAAAACCTACATGTTGGGAGAAATCTTGGACATGTAAATGTTAGAGATATAAATCATTTACAAGCTACATTATCATATCTAAATCATACTCCAAACACAAGTTTTTTAGAACAACTTCCGATGAGCTAAACAAGGGAACCCAAGCCTTGTTTATTTTCTCTTAGAGAGGGTCATGGGTGTGCTCTCCCAACACAATGTATAAATATCACTTGATTAAATGATTGAAATGCAAAGTAAAATGCAACTACAATGAGATGATATTAAATTACTCAAGAACTAGTTATAAAACTAGTCTCAAGCATTCAATCGATGATATGAGAGTGGATTGATGAAAACTAACTACCAAGATCTAGCATTGAATGAAAACTATAAGTGCAACTACCATGATTGAATGAGATTCAAATACCAAACAAGGGTTAGTACAAAAAATCTAAATGCAAGCAATATGATTCTAAGCACAAACTAGCATGATAACAATGCATGAGAATTGTAACATAGAAAAATGTAGCATATAAAAATTTGTAACATAAGAAATGTAACATTTGAAATCTATGGTGGAAAGATAAGATATTCCTCTTCTATCCCAAGATGCACAAATGAAAGATCCAAATTGATCAACCCAAAAAGGATCAATGCACAAATGAATCAATCATTTGGAAATGAGAGGAAAGAGGAAAGTCTTAAATTCTCCATTTTATGGAAAGGAATGTGTGATAGATTTAGAATGATTAATGATTTGAATTGAAATGGATAGGAGAAATGCACTAACCTTGAAATATTGTAGATCAAAGAATGTTGTTTTTTGAGTCTTGTACTCTATTTCTAGAAAAACTAAAGTATGATCTGGAAATGAAACATAGAGATGAACAAAACCCAGAAATCATTTTCCAATCTGACACTGTCTTATGAAAAAGGTCGACCTTGACCCACAAATGTCAACCCTGACCCAATAATATCGACCCTGACCTGCACAGGTCTGACAGAGAATCTGTTCGCGCAGTCTGAAAGAAAGACAAAAAGGGTATCCAGATCTGAGTCCAAATTCATAGTCCTAAACCTGTACCTACAAGAAAAAGAGGTTTTTTTGTTGCGGGGAGGGGTTTGCCTTGGTTAAACCCCAGTTTTGGAATTAACCTTATAATTGAATTGAAATTGCAGAAGTAAACAAAGTAAATGCATAAATTCACCTTGCTTGTAAAAGTCCTTGTGAAGGATTCGAATCCTTGAATCCACAAGTATGTATGCAGTGATGGATCTAGAATGTAGGATATAAGATGTCTTCATTCAATTTATTTTTGATCTCCAACACCAAATCTTGAATGGGTTCTTGAATTTGGAATACGCTTGGAAGAAGGTGGATGGAGAGATCACCAAAAGGGCATCATGTAGCTTGAATCCTTCAATGGCCTCCAATGGATCTCCTTCATGAAAATGGATGCTTGAATGGATGAATGCTTGCTTGAAATCTTGCTCCTTAGTTTTCTTGAATCACACTTGAAGATAGTTTTGAGAATGCTTGATCACGATTAGAAGACTTAGAGAAAATGAGAGGAGAAAGCTCCCTTTTATATGAAACTAGGGCACAATCTTCTAAGGAGGCTGACATAGGATAATTAAATTCCAATTAAAGCCTTTGCCCCTAGGAGAGGAACTATATTAAATATAATTTAGGAATCGATGCATTGGAACCCAAAATAGCCAACCTGGAAGTGGGAAATAACTTTTGCAAAGACTGACATCCGGAAACTGCAAGACCCTGAAGTTTGAACCCTAGGTCAAGGTCGAGGTCAACCTTGACCTAGGTCAGGGTCGAGGTCGACCTTGACCTAGGTTAGGGTCGAGGTCGGCATAGATCCAAAAAGGTCAAACCTGACCTTGAAGTCTAGAATCTCAGGTCTATAGTCCAGAATGCAGAAATCAGGCTGGAAAGAAGTGGAAGTAGGGGTAGAATAGGGAGAAGCCAGGTCAAGATTAGGAACCCATTTGAGGCGCTCGTCATGACCCCAAACCACTTACTCAGAAGGCTAAACCAGTCTATCATGGAAGTGCTTCCATTTTATGACTATACAAGAATAATGGGTGAATTACTCTTGGCAAGGATCTTATTTATAGGATTTTGGAGGGCTTGGGTGAGGTGGAGTACATGTGGAATCCACATAGGTGCCACATGAGGGACACATAATCTATGCAAAAGGCCAAGTTTTCTCACACATGTGTGAGCAACTTGTGATGTGATGGGTCAATCTGTACTTGAAGTATACATGTAAGAGGTGTGTAAGAGGTGTCATAGTTTTAGTCCAATAAAATACTTTTAGAAAGTGTAAGATGGTGTCATCAAGGTTGTAAGAAACCTTGTTGGCACGAAATTAGTACTATTTGGAAAAGTCAATTTTTAGAAATTTGCTCACATATGTGTGAGTAAATAATTAGGACTAATGGGTGTAGGAATCCTGGAATTAGCCTATTAACCTTAGTTAATTAGTGACTAGGTTTATTTGGTGAGAGTGATGTGAGATAGGGTAGGATCTAGGCTTAGATTTAAAATTAATCTAAATTAGATTTAGAGTAATTGTGGTTTAGAAGAATTTAAGCATATGAGGGAATAAATAAATTCAAATTTATTTAAAAGGGGATTTTGATGTGGGAAGAGTATTAAATTAAATTTAATACACTTAGGGGATAATTATTCAAATTAAATTTTAAGTACTTTAGGATAATGAACTTAATTTAATTAAATAAGTGGAAAAGAATAAAATTTTGCCCCTCTTTGATACGACATCAAAAATGATGTTGCTTCAAAGAAAAAGAAAAGTAAGATTCTCCAGAGAGAAGAGAGAGTCTTAAGCCAATGATGGTGAAGGAGCATGCCCCTCGAGAAAATAATAGAAAAATAATTTTTTGTAAAATTTTCTCAAAAAGGGCAAGAAAGATGGAGAACGAACAATTGCAGAACTTATGAGGGGATGAGGAAAAAATACATGAAAAAATAGAGGAAAAAATGGGGTCCGAGACAAAAAATAGGTCCCAAGGGACCTATATATAGTCCATGAGGGCCCTAGGAGAGGTCATTTTCATTCATAGAGAACAAAAAACCAGAGAAGAGCAAGAGAGATGGCAGACCCATGAGATCACATGCAGCTTGGAGAGCACGTTTGGATGTACTAGCAAACTGCAAACACATGACCACTAATGAGTCCGACACCTTAGCTATGTTGAGTATTTAATTTTAGCATTTATTGCACATTTATGGTGTCCAAGTTAGGGAAAACATCCCTCAGAGTAGAGATGACGATCGATGGATTGTCATCTATGCAGACGACGATTGACCAATTGTCATCTTCACAAACGAGGATAGATCAATTGCCATCAGCGCAGACGGCTATCTCCAGATAGTTGTCTGTAAAGATGAACAAGGGATTCATAGACGACTATGCTAAATACTTATCTGTGCAGATAGGGCAAGCGCTAGAGGTGGAAATCATGAATCATCATCTCTGTCGATTGGCGTATGTGCGAATTGGCATCTGTGTGGGTCAATGGGTGTTTTCCCTGATTGACCCAAAAAATGCGAAGAAAGACCAGGAGGAAGAAAATAGAAGAAAAATTAGGGGGAACAAGGTGCCCCAGACAGAAGAAAGAATGAATGACATGAGTAATTGTGTGTGCAAGAGGATGTTTGACCTTTTCAGTCGTGGGAGAGTTGGCTGGAGATCATGGCACTTTCTGACCGACTGACACCATTTGAGTGGGGGCAAGTCACTTTATGCTTCCTAGAGCATGTTCATCTATGGCCATGGTTGAGAATTCATAATGTGGTCATGACCACATTGTTTGAGAGGTGGCATAGCCCCACCTCAAGCTTTCACTTACCGATAGGGGAAGCTACTATTAATTTGTTAGATGTGTGGCAGAAATACCACATTCCCATACAGGGATTGATTATAGAGTATGTACAGGAGGGGTT
Organism: Thuja plicata; assembly: GCA_018584345.1. Lineage (NCBI taxonomy): Eukaryota > Viridiplantae > Streptophyta > Pinopsida > Cupressales > Cupressaceae > Thuja > Thuja plicata. Next base: position 989,181 of record MU226999.1, read on the forward strand.
AGAGCCATACCTTGAGGTGACATTTGGATGACCCCATGACTAGATTCCCACATCTAGACAATGGTTATCTTGGAGGGCTGAGATGTCAACACGACCACGACTACGTCGGGTGGCGCTCTACTTAGCAGGATTAGTTGGAGGGTGTATGATGCTCGACCATGCAGGGCATGAATGTCTAGTGGGATGGTAACATGTTTTGTGTGCCATGTTAGATGATGAGGCAGAGTAGTATTGTTGGGGATACACTATCCTTGAGAAGTTGTACTATGATCTCCATATGTGCACCTATCGGAGAGGAAGGACACTAGGAGAAGGAGTGATTCTCTTGTTAGTATGGGCGTCGGAGCATATTGCGATGATACACCCCATCAGGAGGCATGAGACATGGCGCGTGTATGTTCCTTATGCCTGCAGATACCCGCCTCCTATTAGATATGAGTTGACAGACTCAGTTGGCTACTGGAGACACATGATAGATGAGATGATCATATTCGATTGGACACCATATGTAGGGTGCGAGGCATGGGGCTACCAGGTTCTACAACAGCTAGATTATACAGAGGATGGATGGCTAGATCCATAAATTTTCAAATATGTCCAAAATGACTGTTGGCTTATTGGTAGGACTTCCTATATGATAGCTTGATACATACCATCACAGGTACGAAGAAAGTTTGGGTAGGGCAGGATGCAGTGCCAGATGGGTTCCCACATCCACTGGTCACATAGGAGATGGGGAGTCTTTGGGGGATATGAGTTGACTTACTGGGAGCCTGAGCCTCATGGATAGGGATGGTTTCACTGTCATGGCAACATGGATAGGATGGGGTGGCGGATGCAGGGCTGACACCACCCTATGCACAGTGGTGGGCCACACATCGACCAGTGAGATTGATGATCCCTAAGGTGATACAGATAGGAAAATAGCCCATAGGAGGGTAGGATAGGGTGGGGGTAGATGGTGATGATGATGGTGGGATGATGATGGAGGAGACAGAAGGGAGAGGGTAGACCAAAGGGCAGTCGAGAGTGGCAGTGAAAAGGCGATGAGGATAGCTTCACATTCTTGTGGGTAGAGTGTCACTAGTTTTGTAGGGATAGGGGCCCTGGGGGCCATAGGTACAAGCACAAGTACATGTGCCATTACAGGGACATGGGAAAAAGGGGCCACCAGCCGGATATGTGTCACAGGTTACACCATGATACCATCATCGTAGATCGTGATAGCCTACTGACATAGCTAGCATGAGTATAGGGGCTATTAGCCACAACACAATTATCGACGTTCAGCATCCAGACAGAGCTGGCATGAGTATAGGGTTTAGTGGAAGGAGAGACTACACGAGAAGATAGTTTATAAAGTGCATTAGACACACTGCAGGCCCGAGTAGACGGGGGAGAGTTCATAATTATTGAGACTCAGGTAGGAGTCAGGGAAAGGGATCAACATATCATATAGTTATAGGTAGAGATCCAGAGGTTGACAGTGCAGGTGGGTTGCCTGACTGCAGAGCAAGATGTGGCTCAGAGATGGGAAGAGGTTTATAGGGGAGAGCAGGATATATCCTGCTAGATAACTATTGTAGGGGGAGTAGGATAGGTGCTAGTAGAGGCCTTTGCAACACAAAGGGAGGTAGGAATGAGAGGGTCAGAGTTTGCATATTACATGGGCCTATTTTTTGGGGTTGTGCCAGAGGGACATAGGGAGCCTACATACTCAGAGAGATCTGTGACACAAAGCACAAATAAAGCTTCATAAGGATCATGGGGATGAGACCTCCTTGAGACAAAAGGGATGATGGGACAGGTGGGGCTGAGCTATCCTCATAGCCAACCTTATGAGTCAGCTCAGCATTTGGTTGATACACATGCATTTTTTATTTTAAGTTTATATGTATAGTGATATTTTGATATATACATGTATATGGATTTTGACATTGATGTACTTTATTGGACATTTGATTTATATAGACATACTTATTGATGGTCCTATCTTTGTGATGTATGATATTTCTATATACATATGATGATGGTTTTATGACTGACGTGTGTGATGCAAGATCTGATTTTTATGATACTGACACGTTTGTGATGCTGGATGTGATATGTGATTTATGTAGATTTTATGTGTTTGATGTCTTATATGCAAATGGATTCAGTTATATATATTATGAATGTAATGTTTAATATAATGTGGAATAAATGAATGTAATGTGGAATAATTAATTGATTACTTATTATATAATGATTAATGAATAAAGTACTTAATGATTAATGCAATGCAATGATTAATGATTAATGGAGTTAATGAGTAATGCAATGTAATGATGAAAATGATTAATGAATGACTAATGATTAATGAGATAATATTTAAAAATAATGACTAATAATTAATGATTAATGAGATAAGGATTAATGATTAATGATTAATTAGTAATGAGATAATGGAATGGAGTGTATCTAGATAATTAGGATGAATTTGAAGTCAATACTTAAACTCATCATGAGATAATGAATGCAACTAAATGAAGACTCTAATGAGGACAATGTGTATGTACCAACCAAAACTGAGAGGATCACGTAGCTAGCTTTAGAGGGAATAAATAGGAATCTTGCCAAGAGTAAGAAAAAATGCAACATGCCCTAATCTAAGATGCAACCTAACTACATGGGATTTTTGTGGGATTACTTTGTGTTAATGTTGGAGAGAACACCCTAGTTTGATTTTACAAAAGGAGTTATGCACAATGTGTTAGAAAACACAAGTGACATTGTTCCTTTGCATGGACGAGACTCTCAAACAAAAAGTTTGTTAAGAACACATATGTAAGATGTTGTGTCATGATGGTACCAATGAAATGTCACTTATGGGAGGATTTAATACACCCAAATATTTTTAAGTATTTGGTGGTATGTGTATAAATTTTGCCTCCAGTGAGGCATACAAAGCAAAGACTGTAGACCAAACAAAAGTGCACTAAATAACTATCAAAAACAAATCACACTGCAAAGACACGTATTCCAATAGACACCATTCAGGACAAACCAAGATATTAAATATTGAGGCAATCATGAGAAGGATATATTAGAACACAAAAATAAAATCAAAAGAAAGACATCATGACCAAGCAGTCATTTAGCCCAAAATTTCTTTTCATGAACATGATTATGTTATGGAGGATTGATAAGCCGACACTAGAAGGTGTTGGAATTAATGGGAAGTGTGTACTAAGAGGGGAGGGGTGAATCAATAGCTCTAAAACTTGTGTATCCTTTAATCAATTAACCTTTGTGTAATCAATTTTTTATCCAACCATCTGATCTATACTGTCTTGATGTGAGTTATATCAATTCATAAACTTAACATACATGTGAACATTCATGAAATTAATTGACACATAACACAAGATATGATATCGTAGAAAACTCCTCTTAGGAAGTAAAAAATGTGGTGGGGATGACACCCAAAAAATCTTCACTATCTACTGATTGGAAGAGGCTGTTTAAGGCTTACAATTTGATCACTTCTAATTATCTACCCGGTTAAGAGTATCTATGGAGACTTGTTAAATTCTTCTCAGTTAAGAGCTTTAGAAACACTATTGAGTGTGCACTCGGTTAAGAGATTTATAGTTGGACTGTTAAATCGACCTTCCTTGAAAGGATTTTAACACTTTTATCCACTTTTTAGAATGATAGAAAATTACAATTTGAACTGGTATATGCGATCTCCTATTGCTGATACAGATCCTTTTAAGTTTACATAAATAAGATTATCACCTAATGTGATTGAATAATACCTCTGATTCTTGGTAGCCTCTGTTCTTGGTTCTTACTAACCAAATTCACCTTTTTTTGTTCTGGTTCTTGAAACTTTCAATTTGATCCATAGATGTGCTTGTAGGCTTTATTCATCCTCTCTTATATATTCACACGTGTATAATGAATGATTGTATCATCTATTTATAAGATGGATTGACATCGTCAAGTTTCACTAAAAAATAATGTTAACTCTAAGATCATATTTTCAACTTTACCTTGATCTCCTAGTCTATGTGTTTTAAATCAGTTAGACTGATTAAAGCACTTACATTCATAATTGTTGTCCCTAAAGAAATGGTTTTAAAAACAAATCAAGATTCTATAAATAGAATAAGACTATTTTATCTGACGTGGAAGTCAGATCCACTTTTTGTGGGCTGCAACTAACTTTCGATTTTTGACGGTCGGTTATGCTCTAAAATCAGTTGACTGTCTTTCGGGTTTGTTCTCTTGGTTTTCTCTTTAACTATCTCTCAGTTTGCACTATATTCTGCATGTTGGGTTCCTCTATCAGGTTCCTCTTTATCCTTTTGACTTTGTATTTTCGGTGTACACACTGAATTATGTCATCGGTTTTCTTTGTACTTAGCAGTTTTTGGTGATCTCTTTATATCTTCATTTTTGGTTTGCTCTTTGTCTTGTCTTTCGGTGTATGCTTACCAAAAGTTTTGTTTGCATACTAATGGCAAAATAATTTCATCAATCTCCCTCTTTGACATTAGTATCAAAAACTGATATGTACAAAATACTAACAAAATGTTAAGTATGTACAACATATATAATCCTTAGTCATTTCATGACTCCCCCTATGTATATGCTGGTATATCATTATTTTTGGTAGTACTGTATAGTTTCATGCCTATCTGTACATATCATATCTTTCCCTTTGTAAAATACATATTACATATACATATCATTTTCCTTTGTAAAATACATATTACATATACATATCATTTTCCCATATGTATACATATCATTTTCCCCCTTTTTTGATATTAAGGGAAAAGGTCTATACCTTATAGATTATAAAAAATGTGAGAGTGTGAAGACTTCATATCTTCCATCATCTTCTCCCATTGTTCCTTAAATTTCTCTAGAGCCATGTTCTCAAGTGTGATCTTTGAATGCATATTGTAGATGTTGTCTGCTACATACATCTCAGGGGTGGCTATCAGTTGCCTTGCTAAACTTATGTGTTGTTAAAGTAGTGTAAGATTTGGTAGAAGTTGAGCTTGGAGCTTGGTGTCTTCTTCTCTGAAGTGTTTCTGTGCTCCCCACAGTTCCTACCTTAACCTTTTTATTTCAATGATTTTCTCATAATGTAGCTTTAATGCATTGTCATCGGTGGTTAAGCTGTTAGCACTGTTAGCTAGATCTGAATCTAATTTTTCTATGTTTTCACTATTCTCTTTAGTGAACTTTTCTAGTATGCTTAGCTGTTGAATCAAGGAAATAGCTTCAGTTATAATTAGATCTAATTCACTAATGAATTCTGAAAACTTTACCTTGTTGACTGCCACTTCTTGGCTGATGTTCTCAATAAGTTTCTGCTGGTACTTCTGTTCTTCTCTCTCTTCAATTGCCTTCTCTGCATCAATGTTCTATGTTGTAATTTCTTTGGTGAGAGTGGCTAGTTGATCAAGAGTTGGCCTATTTTGATCAACATCAACATCAGGTACAATATGGTGCAAGATGTCCCTAGTTGTTTTTAGTACCATGGAGTATTGGTTTTTTTTCCTGAGCTTCTCATGTAATGCCTTCCTCTGGCATATTTCATTGTATTCTTTCAATGCTTCATAATCAAGTGTAGTTGGGTCACATTTTGGTATCTCAATGATCTCATCTAAAGTGACTTCCAACTTAGTCTTCTTGGATTTCTTCTTCTTCTTTTGAGTTGCACTTGAGTGCAGTACCATTGCCAGTTTCTCATCTTTGTTCATTGTGCTCGATGAAGTTACTTGTTGTGCTTCTTTTTGCTACTTTTTTCGGTTTCAGCTTGTTGGTTTTCTGTAGACGTCTCCACATTAACCTTCACATTATCGGTAGAAAATTTTTCAATTTCCTCAGGAGTTCCATCTTTGGGTTTATATCCTTCATCGGTGTCCTTATGCACTTCATCTTTCTTTGTCTGTGCATCCTTTTCTATTGTGTCCGCATCTTCTTGCTTTGTATCTCCTCCTGTAACCTTGTCAGTATCGATTACTATGTGAGTGTCTCTGATGTCTTTTTGATCATTGGTTTTGTCTTTCTTTTCTTCTTCTCCTGCATCCTCAGGAATATCCTTTTTAGGTGACTTGTCTATTTCTTGTAGAATATTGATAGCTTGTATCAATATTGGCATGTTTCTTGGTATATTCACCTATGCATTATCATTTCTAGTGTCCTGCTCATCGGTTGTGTCCTTGGTAATATTGACATCTTCATATTTATTTACTTCTTCTGCTGGATCATCGGTAATGTCAATGATTGTGTTATCCACAATGTTGTCCTTTGTGTTGTCAAGCCATGTTTCTTCTGCAACAACCATATTTTTGTTGCCGGTTGTGTGTTTTTTCTTCCTTGTCTAACTAAACTGATGTATCATCTTTTGCATTTTTGTTTAATATCTATTCTTGAGTTGCCTTATCAACATCTTTCTGTTGTAGGTCTTTCTCGGGGCTATCTTTCTTAGTAGGTCTGTTGAGTATTTTACTCAATTTCTTGTGGCTCTCTTATTCAAGCTCTATAAGCTTCCCTTCAAGAAATTTGTAGGCTCTCAACTTGGGTGAGAACTCCTTTTTATGGTTCTCCATCATTTCATCAATTTCTTCATTCTTGGATTCAGAAGGCATGAGAGTAACAAGTACTCTTTCTCTTATTTCCTTCTCATTATTCAAGGAAAATGTCCATCTAGCATATAGTCATTCCAAGAGTTCCCTTGGTACATTATTTCCTTCAAATTGAATCGGTGCATATTTGGATTTATACATCTTTTCTATGATGGCATCTTCAACCTTGTTTTGATCTTCTGGATCTAGTTTTAGCCATCTTCTAATCTTAGAATCTGTGATAGATCTTGAATTTGCAATAGATTTTCATATCTCATCAATGTTTTCTAGAGATTTAACCATATCTACCTCTATACCTTCATCTTGCTCAGTGTCTTCAATATCTTCTCTAGTCTTGATCAGTTTCCTTATTCTTTTTTTTGGCCCTTGTTTCAGTGTGGCCACTTTCCTCTTGTATGTTTTGACTTTTCCTTTCTTCAAAGGTGAAGGAGTTGAATCCTTAGATGTTTGGCTTCTTGTTCTAGAAGTAGTTGTGGTCCTTGGCTTCTTAGTTGGTGGAAGAGGTGGTGAATCTAACTCTGTGGCCTTGGATTCATTATTTTCTTTAGCTTCACTGATAGGTAGATGTCCTTTGGTTTCTTCCTCCTTTTCAACTTCTTCCTCCTGTTTGGTTTCTTCCTCTATTGACGACAGTAGTTTCTTGAGGTTATTGACCATTTTGTCCTTTTTCCTGACAATTTTCTTTACAACTAGGCCAGATTTGATTCTTGATTTGGCTTTCTCATAAGTTCCAAACTTAGGATGTTTCTTATCTAATGGTTCATTTAACAATGCATCGATTTCTTTAGATGCATGATCAATAATTATCTCATATTATAATAGTTGTAGCCATGTTGTCCTCACTATAGCAGGTTTGATATAAGTGTGGTCTGTATCAACCATGAAACATATTTCATCTTGAAACTTCTCAATAAGTTGCTCGGGGATCCTTACCCTCTTCTACATTCAATCTTTGAATATAGTAAAGTATGCATCCATGACTATCTCAAAATTATCTCCCAGTGAGGTTATGTGTTTACTGATTTGCATGGTGACTGATTTTGTGCTATCCCATTTGACATCTCCTACTGATGGAAATGTTTCTTGAAAGTAGAAGAAAATGCACATAATAAGTAAGCCAAACTTACATATGTTTGAATTTGCATTCCTTATAGTTTTCAAATTCTCTTCTAACTGGTTCAGTAGAAGTTCAGATAAGTCCAACTGAGTTCCCTTCTTCACAATCTTGTAAGCTGTGTCTATTGCATCAGATGCTATGTTGTTCATCCTGTTGGCTTGAAAGAATTTGTAGCCCAGAACACATGCTCTGAATTTCATCTCATCATTGGTAATGGTGGATACCTTTAATCATCTGCCATCCCATTTGGCTCCTGTGATCTTTTCAGTCTCAGCCTTGGGTGGGTGCTTCAGTGCTTTTACATTTTCAGTTATAGGGTAACTGGTGACTACATGGATAACATCTCGGGTTATCATCTTCAGTTCATCCAACCATAGTTTGTGATTGTGCATTTGGCTCACTACTAACTGAATCCACTCAGTTTTGAAGACCTTTAGGAATAACAGGGCATTAGTGAGCCCTTTAACTTCTATATGTTTATTCTCATATTTTAAAGATCCATCTTCATTGCATAGCTTCTTATAAGCGTGTTCTACCTCTGATTCATTGATTTTTGCAATCTTGCAGTGTATGAATGATCACACGTCTTCGACAAGAAAAAACCTAGCTAGTATTCGCGAGAATGCTCTAGCATCGTCAGGTTGTGAAGCAACCGCAGGGTGATTCTTGTAGTTTGGTTCCTCATGTGAAGAATTCTTGATGAGCTTAAACTCATCATTCTTGGTTTTCTTCGATTTCATAGTTCTTAAAGTCGTGGCCATTTTTTTCAGATTTAGGGCTTTCTGTGAAATACATAAATAGAGTTGTCAGTTGTTGTGGAACTTACTATTTACACCAGTAGTGATTTATGATCTTCTTTGGAGATTTGGTGGTTGATTTGGTTTCACTCTGTGATCCTATTGTTGTTTGCACAAAAATCACTCTTGTCACTCTGCTCTGGTCGTGGTGAACTATGAGACCCTTCTATCACCTTTTTATAGCCATTTTGACCTAAAAGCGAGTCATCAATGCTTACCTACTCCTCAATGTGCAAAGACAGAGTTCGTGTGTTAAGACATCAAATTCTCTTTTTGGTGTTGATATGATGTTTCAGGGTAGTCATTATACCTGTTTCTTTTACCGACGGGTTTCGGTGTTGCAAACAACTTGTTCACTTTGCTTGATTACCGACAAGGCTTAGTTTACACTAGCAACTTTTCTTTCTCATGTTAACCGATGCTTCTCGGTAAGTGTAGGCAATTTCAGATTTGAGTGTGTACCGATGGATTTTGGTATGTATGCCTGATAGCATAGTTATCACAGATTTTAACAAGTAACATCTATACTTATGCTAATTTGGCATTTTATTAACATATTATGGAACTGATGTAAAATAATACATAGTGTAATGTAGTTCCATACTTACTTGTTCTGCTTAGGTGGGGGTGGTGATGTCACCAGATCTATTGGATGGGGTGTCATCATTTGCATTGCTCGGTCTAGCTTAATCATTGTTTGAAGATTTTCTCCACATTTTGTCTCTTTCTCTCCAGATGTCTTCAATGGTTTTTCCATTGGGATATGTGCTGGTCTCTATCATTCGGTCTCTGCAGTCTTTCTTGAAATGACCTACTTTATGACAGTGTAAGCATGCCATTCCGGGGTTAGTCTAGCCTCTAGAATTTCTAGTCTACTGTCTCATATAGTTTGCAGCAATGTGATCAAATATTCCACATGCTGTACAATTTTTCCAAGTGTTATAATCCCATACATATTGGTTATTGACTCTCTTCAGTTGATAGGGAATTTCTTGACTTTTAGGCTTCCATACTTGCCTTTTCTTTTTCTAGCATTCAAGAGTTGTGTGCCCAATCATTTTCCAAGTAGGATAATATTTGTCCATGTAGGTTTCCTTCTTTGGTTGTTTCATCTTAGACTTACATTCATATGCTTTATGTCCTTTCTTATTACATTTATAACAAAATCCTATGAATGAAGATGTAGATTTAGGAATACCTTTCATTTTGCCTCTGCATACATTTGATGTGTGACCTTGCTTTCCATAGTGATTGCATGTCAGCTCTCTTGGTCTTGGATTTGTATAGAGATTCTTTGGATCAGCTTGATTTAATGATTCTTCGTTCTTGGTAAAACCTAGACCGGTGTTGTTGTTGACTCTTCGTTGTCCTTCAAGAAAATCATCCATTCTTTTATTTCTCTCTTCAGCTTTCTTGATAATTTCATTATGTTGCTACTGAATTCTTATTTCATGTTTCAAATTTTCATTCTCATCCCTTAGCTCACCGATAGCTTCTATTCTTTCAATGAGTTCAACATTTATTCTATTTGCCTCTTGACTCATAACAATAATATGATTTGTAATCTAATGGTAATGCTTTGTAAGTCTTTGTATTTCAGACTCTTTTTCTTGTAGCTTTTATGTAATCTTTCTTCTATCATCAATAGCTAGTGTTCTTTCTTGCTCAGCTTGTCTAGCATTTTTCATGACATCAATCATCCTTACCATCCATGTCTCTTGACCGATTTGCAGATATTTAACTTGTCCAGCCAGATGTTGATTGATTTCAGTTAGGCTTGTGATGCTTTCTTCTAATGTGTCTGATGCTTTTCTTGTAGTTGATCTTGAAGACTCAAAGAAATATGATATATCTTCCTCATGATAATCTATCTCATTACAACAAGATTCCATAATCTTTCTTTCATCTAGCAGATGTGTCATATTGATTCTAGCTTCTTTATACTGATCATAGAATATATGAATTTCTAGCTTCTTATTTTCAATATTTTTATCAAGTCTGTACTTCTCCATTATATGATATTTTCTCTTAAGCCTTTACACTTTTCCAAAGAAGAGACTCAGCACTGATACCAATTGTTGGAATTAATGGGAAGTGTGTACTGAGAGGGGAGGGGTGAATCAGTGTTGGAGATTTGATTCTAAATAGTTGAATGATTGTATGTTTGTCATTGATGACAACATATAATACACGCTAGTACTTCTGTATGTACTTATCCATATGAGGACATGAAGACTAGCGTGGATAGATACATGTTTTTGACATGTTTACTATGCTATGTTCATACACGCAAACTCAGATATGATATTTCAGTAAAGATATGTAATTCTGTCATTGACAGTTAGAGTTCTGGAGGATTAACAATTTAAGGCCGACGTATGCAACGTGTTATTTGAGTTGTGTGTATCTTCTACATATGCATGTGTATATTCTTGATTAGTTATGAGTTGTTGATATTAATCTAAACACGCTAATCATGTTTCAAGAAGATTACAATGTTATGGTCAAATTGGTGAAGCCGACTTAGTGAAGCAACGCGTCTATTTAGCATTGACTTGCGTGGTTATAATTATGCTTACGAGCTTAATAGAGCTGACAAGGATGTTAAGAAGAGTTTTCCTACATGTCCCATGATCTCATACTTGGTGTATGTACTTATAGAAGGTCATTTGTAATGAGAAGAGTTGCGAAAGCCAGAGATTGAAAAGAAGAGCAGAGTGTTGATGCAACAGAGCTATATTTATCATATGTTGATAATATAGATGTATATGTTGAAGCATTCAGAATACAGATTAGATTGTTATACTTCTTTACAAGAGGTTAAAGCATCGGCACATAAAAGGAACTGATCAGACAAGCAGTGTCACAAACAACAGTTCATCTTGTTGATACAGTGTGTATCAAATAAACAGAAGGTTCTAGCCTTCACCACTTGGACAGTGATTCCTCCACCCCTAATAGGGTTACATGTAAAAGACTCCTAACAGGGTCTGACCCTTAACCAGGTCAACTATACTACTGCATTGTATTGTACAACTCCTAACAGGGTTGAAGAATCTTTTAACAGGGATTACTATAAACAGTATAGTTCTTTGTGGGTACTAATTCCCATCGGGGTTTTTACCATTTGGTTTCCCCATAACCAAATTGATGTGTTGTGTAATGTGTTATCTGAATATGTATTTACTTTGTATCAATCTTGATTAATAAGCACAAAAGATTTAAAGTTTCAGATAACTGATTCACCCCCCCTCTCAGTTATCTCTAAAGTATTCTAACAATTGGTATCAGAGCCAAGTGCCTTGGAGAGAAAGCCTAACAACTTAAGGTAGATCAAGATGGCATACTTCAGAAAAGACAACCCTAAGTTTGATGGAGAGAACTATTTGGATTGGAAAAAAAAAATGGTAACATATATACAATGCATTGGATTTGAGATCTTTGAGATTGCTACACAAGAGGTTGAAATCCCATCTCTGAAAGACCTTGCAAAGGATGATGCTACTAGAAGACAAAAGGAAAAATTTACCAATAATGCAATTGC
>MU226999.1:1002248-1019398 GCA_018584345.1 Thuja plicata
TTGGATGGAAAGAATAAGACAGATGATGTTCTATATGTTGATGGATTACATCATAACTTGCTGAGTGTTGGACAACTACTTGACAAAGGCTATCATTTGGAGTTCAAAGACAACAAGTACATCATTAGCAACAAGGATGGAGACATGATTGCATCAGGCTCTAAAACAAAAGGTAATGTTTTTTAGCTTAATTCTGATGTAAGTTTTTTTGTTGCAAAGGTGGATGATAGTTGATTATGGCACAAGAGACTTTGTCATATCAATTTTGACAATATAGTAAAGATCAGTAATGTCAAGGTAGTTAGAGACCTACCAAGAATTACAAGACCAGTTGACACAATTTGCAGGGAATGTGTTATGGGTAAACATGTAAGGAGTTCCTTCAGAAGCAAACATACTTCAGTTGAATACAAGTTGGACTTAGTGCATACAGATTTATGTGGTCCTACTCAAACAAGATCATACTATGGTTAAAGGTACTTTATTTTGTTTGTTGATGATTTCTCAAGGATGATGTGCGGTTCTTTCTTAAAAGAGACATCAGAAGCCTTTGAGAAGTTCAAAATATTCAAAGCCAAGGTTGAGAATGAATCTGGACTAAAACTGAAATGTTTAAGATCAGATAGAGGAGGAGAATTCACCTTTGATCAGTTTTATGACTACTGTGAAGAACATGGAATAAAAGGGCAGTTGAGTGCCCCTAGAACACCTCAGCAAAATGGAATTACAGAAAGGAGAAACATAATTATACTTGATACAGCGCGCACCATGATGATTGAAGGAAAAGTGGCGCACACCTATTGGAGAGATGTAGTGAACACAACAGTGTATACTATCAACAGATTACAATTGAGACCAGGCGTGGACAAGACACCCTATGAACTTTTGTTTGGTAATATACCCACAGTAAAATATTTCAGAATATTCGGCAGCAAGTGCTACATCAAGAGAGATGATAGTGTTGGTAAGTTTGATGCTAGAAGTGATGAAGGTATTTTTCTTGGTTACTCTACAAAAAGCAAAGCTTACAGATGTTTCAATCTAAGATTAAATAATATAATTTAAAGCACGCATGTTAAGATTGATGAGAAGTTTATGATTCAAGAGAGGTACTATGAATATGCACCTTTAATTGAAGAAGAACCCAGACCTAACAGTAAAGATACTATGATTGAAGAAATGTTTGATTGCATTGATGTCTCACGCAATGACCCTGATTCAAGCAATGAAGAAAAATAGATTATAGAGGAAGAATTCACACCTAAGGTTCCTAAGTTTACATCCAGATACCACTCTAAAAATGATCTCATCGGAGATCAGAGCAGCAGTGTTTTGACCAGATCAAAAGAAAAGAAACTAACAATGGATGAAGAGGTATGTTTACTTTCACAGATTGAACCTTTAAGTGTTGAAGATGCCTGTAATGATTCTGATTGGAAAAATGCACTGAAAGAAGAACTAGATCAGATAATCAAGAATGAAACATGGGAATTGGTTCCTAGACCAAGTGATAAAAATGTGATTGGAACAAAATGGATTTTCAAAAACAAAATGAATGAAGAAGGTACAGTAATAAGAAACAAAGAAAGATTAGTATGTAAAGGATATGTATAGAGAGAAGGAATAGATTACACTGATACATTTTCCCCTGTGAGTAGACTGGAAGCCATAAAATTATTTTTGGCATATGCAACACTAAAAGACTTTAAAGTTTATCAAATGGATGTCAAATCAGCCTATTTGAATGGTGACTTAAAAGAAGAAGTCTACATAGAACAACCTAAAGGATTTAACCTTTCAAATAGACCAGACATGGTATGCAGACTGAAGAAAGCACTTTATAGACTTAAACAGGCCCCAAGAGCGTGGTATGAGAGACTAGATGGTTATCTCACCAAGATTGGATTCAAGAAAGGAGCAACAGATTGCAATTTGTTCACAAGAGAAACACCTAATGGATTACTATTAGTCACCATATTTGTTGATGACATTATCTTTGGAGGTAATGACAAGATTAGTATAACATTTGCAAAAGAAATGCAGAATGAATTTGAAATGAGCATGATTGGTCCTATAAAATACTTTTTGGGACTGAATGTAAAACAGACAGATAAAGGAATATTCATTAATTAGTCAAAATATGTGAAGGAAATATTGAAAACCTTCAAGATGGAGGATTGCAAGCCAGTATGCACTCCTATGATCACAAGAAGTAAACTTTCAAAAGATGATGACTCCACAGCAGTTGATAAAACATTGTATAAATCTATGATTGGAAAGCTTATTTATCTAACTCAATCAAGACCTAACATATCTAATGCAGTTGGCATTGTTGGAAGATTTGCAGCTGAACCAAAGCATAATCACTTAATGGAAATCAAGAGGATATTCAGATATCTTAAGGGAACTATAGACTATGGTTTATGGTATCCTAAATCAGAGAATACACAACTTCATGTGTATATTGATGCAGATTGGGTAGCTTGTATTGATGATAGGAAGAGCACTTCAGGAGGAGCAGTATTTCTTGGATAAAATTTGGTATCTTGGACAAGCAAGAAGCAAAACTATATTTCTCAGTCAACAACAGAGGCAGAATATGTTGCAGCAGCACTGAATTGTACAACAATTGTTTGGATCAAATAGATGGTCAAAGACTTTGGTATTTAGGTTGACTATCCTGTTGTTATTCACTGTGACAACACCAGTACTATTAATATGTCTAAGAACCCTGTAATGCACGCAAAGACAAAACACATAGAGATCAAGTATCACTTTCTGAGAGAAAAATTTGTAGACAAGGAAGTGACATTGGATTATGTAAACACAAAAGATCAGCTAGCAGACATTTTCATGAAGCCTTTAGCAAAGGATACTTTTGAGTATCTAAGGGAGAAGTTGGGATTCATTCCCTCTCCTAAGTCTGATTAGAAAAAGTAGCAAGTACATAAGTCCTGTGTGACTGATGAATGGTTGACTACTCTACTTCTGGAGTAGTACCTGTGCAGAATGGTTTATGGCACCCTTTTCCATTCATGTCAATGGGGGAGTGTGTACCAGTAAAAACAAGACAAATAAGGAACACATACAAGGAGCTTATACTATGGGGGAGTAAACGAACACAGTAGGGAAGTATGACAATGGGGGAGTATTCAGAGAATACATAGTACATGAAACTACAACAGTGTAGATGAATCTTTGTTGAGGATATTGAGAAGATTGTAAAAGAAAGAAGACACCATGAACAGAAGTTGTTTTTATATCATATGTTTCCATCAATGCCAAAGGGGGAGATTGTTGGAGATTTGATTATGAACAGTTGAATGATTGTATGTTTTTCATTGATGACAACATATAATACATAGCAGTACTTCTGTATGTACTTATCCATATGATGACATGAAGACCAGCGTGGATAGATACATGTTTTTGACATGTTTACTATGCTATGTTCATACACACAGACTTAGATATGATATTTCAGTAAAGATATGTAATTCTGTCATTGACGGTTACAGTTCTGGAGGATTAACAAATTAAAGCCGACATATGCAACATGTTAATTGAGTTGCACATATCTTCTGCATATGTGTGTGTATATTCTTGATTAGTTATGAGTTTTTGATATTAATATAAATGCGCTAATCATGTTTCAAGAAGATTACAATGTTATGGTCAAATTGGTGAAGCCGACTTAGTGAAGCGACGCGTCTGTTTAGCATTGACTTGCGTGGTTATAATTATGCTTGGGCACTTAATAGAGCTGACAAGGATGTTAAGAAGAGTTGTCCTATAGGTCCCATGATCTCATACTTGATGTATGTACTTATAGAAGGTCATTTGTAATGAGAAGAGTTACGAAAGCCAGAGATTGAAAAGCAGAGCAGAGTGTTGATGTTGCAGAGCTAAATTTATCATATGTTGATAATATAGATGTATATGTTGAAGCATTCAGAATATAGATTAGATTTTTATACTTCTTTACAAGAGGTTAAAGCATCAGCACATAAAAGGAACTGATCAGACAAGCAGTGTCACAAACAACAGTTCATCTTATTGATACAGTGTGTATCAAATAACCAGAAGGTTGTAGCCTTCACCACTTGGACAGTGAGTCCTCCACCCCTAGCAGGGTTACATGTAAAAGACTCCTAACAGGGTCCAACCCTTAACTAGGTCAACTATACTACTGCATTGTATTGTACAACTCCTAACAGGGTTGAAGAATCTTTTAACAGGGATTACTATAAACAATATAGTTCTTTGTGGGTACTAATTCCCACCAGGGTTTTCACCATTTGATTTCCCCATAACCAAATTGATGTGTTGTGTAATGTGTTATCTAAATGTGTATTTACTTTGTATCAATCTAGATTAATAAGCACAAAAGATTTAAAGTTGCAGATAACTGATTCACCCCCCCCCCTCTCAGTTATCTCTGAAGTATTCTAACAATCAGTACCTCTAAAAATTTTGTATCCTTTAATCAATTAACCTTTGCGTAATCAATTGTTTATCCAACCATTTGATCTATACTATCTTGATGTGAGTTATATCAATTCATAAACTTAACATGCATGTGAACATTCATAGAAACATTCATGAAAGTAATTGACACATACCACAAGATATGATATCGCATAAAACTCCTATTAGGGAGTAAAAACTACGGTGGGGATGCCACCCAAAAAATCTTCACTATCTGTAGATTTGAAGGGGCTAGTTAAGGCTTACAATTTGATCACTTTTGATGATCTACCTGGTTAAGATTATTGATGGAGACCTGTTAAATTCTACTCGGTTAAGATCTTTAGCAACACTGTTGAGTGTGCACTCAGTTAAGAGATTTATAGTTGGACTGTTAAATCCACCTTCCTTTAAAGGATTTTTACACTTTGCCCCACTTGTTAGAATGATAGAATATTAAAATTTGACCTGGTATATGCAATCTCCTATTGTTGATACAGGTCCTTTTAAGTTTACATTAATAAGATTATCACCTAATGTGCTTGAATAATACCTCAGATTTTTAGTAGCCTCTATTCTTGGTTCTTGCTAACCAAATTCACCTTTTACTCTTCTGGTTCTTAAAACTTTCAATTTGATCCATAGATGTGCTCGTAGGCTTCATTCATCCTCTCTTCTATATAATGAATGAATAATGAATAATGAATTATTGCATCATCTATTTATAAGATGGATTGACATCATCAAGTTTCACGATAAACCATGTTAACTCTAAGATCAAATTTACAACTTTACCTTGATCTCCTAGTCTATGTGTTTCAAATCAGTTAGACTGATTAAAGAACTTACATTCATGTTTCTTGTCCCTAAAGAAATGGTTTTAGAAAAAAATCAAGATTATATAAATAGAATAAGACTATTTTATTTGACGTGGAAGTCAGATCCACTTTTTGTGAGCTACAACTGACTTCTATTTCTGATGGTCGGTTATGCTCTGAAATCAGTTGACTATCTTTTGGGTTTGTTCTCTCATTTTTCTCTTTAATTATCTCTTGGTTTGCACTGTATCCTGCATGTTTGGTTCCTCTTTATCCTTCTAACTTTGCATTTTTGGTGTACACACAAAATTGTGTCATCGGTTTTCTTTGTACTTAGCAGTTTTCGATGATCTCTTTATATCTTCATTTTCAGTTTGCTCTTTGTCCTGTCTTTAGGTGTATGCTTACCGAAAGTGTTGTTTGCATACTAATGGAAAATAATGTCATTAGAAGGTTGCATCCTGACGAGCAAATATTGATTGATGTTGAAATAGGCATTCACTACCAATTGCTTATGAATGGAATAAATGTTGTGAAATTCAATCTGTCAGTTGATTTGTGATAATGCTTGCGATCATTGTATCTAGGAAAAAGCTTAGTCGTGCGGGAATAATTTTTTATTATGGATGCAAATATGGAAGGAAACTACCATCACATATGTGGGTAGTGTAACATATTTATTAGGACAAGGTGGTGGATGGCATGGAAGGGATGGTACAAATAGATAGTAGATCCGACTACGCATGGCACCTAAAACAAGTTTTCACCATGGTACTTATCCATTGCACCACTGAAGTGGTTTTCACAAATGGATTATTTTATTTCTCTTTCTCTTTTTTCTTTTTTCTGATTTTTTTGCTATTTTATGATTTTAAAATTTTTTTTCTTTTTCTGATTTTCTGATTTTTTTGGATTTTGTGCTACTTATTTTCTACTATACAGAGGACTATGAATAGACTACACATAGAATCATTTTAGATGTACAATATCAGTAGGACCAGGGATAGGAACTCCATCTGGTATTGCAATCTGATAAGCTCTAGAGCCAAATTTAGCTATAACCACAAAAGGCCCCAACCAATTAGGCTCAAACTTTCATTTCTTTTCACGGTTCTGGAGGTCCTTCATATTATGCTGCAGGACAAGATCACCCACCTCAAACTGATGAGATTTGATCTTCTTAGTGAAATATAAATGGAGGTGATCATGATACATGCGAAGGTGGTTGAGGGCATTAAGGCATCTTTCATCAAGGATTTCAAGCTCTTGCAAGTGAGCAAATCAAGATTCTTCTTTGGACATCAAATTCTTCATGGAGATTCTGAGGGAAGGGAGATCAATTTTGATGGGGAGAATAGCCTCAATGCCATAGACAAGGGTGAACATAGTGGCTCCGATGGGGGTACAGATGGAAGTATGGTAGGCCCAGAGGGTGGGATTTAGATGAAGGTGCCAATCACAACCAATTTCATCAACTATCTTTTTGAGGATTTTCAGAATGGTTTTTTTGGTAGCCTCTGCTTGACTGCTTTCTTGTGGAAATTATTTTGAAGAGGAGTGTTGGGTAATGCCAAATTTCTTACAAATTTATGTGACATACTTATTTTTGAATGGGTCCCATTATCAGTGGTAATGTCTTGAGGAATGCCATAACGACAGATAAGATATTTCAAAATGAACTTTGAGATTTGTTTTCCATTTGTATAGGTAAGAGGGACAACCTCAACCCATTTGATGAAGTACTTTGTGGCAGAAAGGATGTATTTGTGTCCATTGGAGGAATTTGGAAATATTTGGCCAACAAGATCTAGTCCCCAATGGGAGAAAGGACAAGGTGTGATGGTAGGCTAGAGGGATTGGGAGGGTGTGTGTATTAGATCACCATGCTACTAACAAGGAACACACTTCTTCACATAATGATAGGCATCTTATTCCATAGTAGGCCAATAGTATCCAGTGCATAGCTATTTATTGGCCAAGGTGAGACCACTAGAATGGGCCACACAAATCCATTGATGTACCTCCTTTAATGAAATTTGTGCTTCATTGAAATTCAGACACCTCATAAGAGTTTTATTGAAGTGTTTTTGAAACAAGGTATCACCAAGGATTGTATAGCATGAGGTTTGGAAGATGCAGTTTTTGTGTTGATTCAGGGTGAGGGTAAGTGGAATGACCTTATCTGTCAGGTAGGAATAGATTTCTTGGTACCAAGGTTAATTAGGATCAACAATTTCACATACCATTTTAATCTTTGGCTGGTGATGGGTAGGGACCATAAGATTCTCAATGAGAAACTCGCATCGCGAACTATGTTTAGGCATGGAGATTAATGATCTAATTGTTGCCATTGTGTCTGTTGATTTATTGTTTATCCAAGAGATTTGCTAGAAATGTAGTTCTATAAAGTGTTGTTCTAGGTGTTCCACCAAGCCACGATAGGGAAATAACTTGTCATCCTTTGTTTGATACTCATCTGAGACTTTCTTGATAACCAACTAAGAGTCACCAAGAACATGTAAACTAGAGATTTTCCACTGGATGGCTTGGTGAAGTCCGATCACCAAGGCTTCAAATTCTGCAATATTGTTGGTGCATGGAAATTGCAGTTTGTAACATTAAGGGATGAGATCCCCTTGAGGTGTGATGAACAAGATGCCTGCCCCCAACCCTTTCTATGTAAAAGATCCATCAAAATATAGTTTCCATGGGAGGATAGTCAGGGTGACATTGAGAACCAATTTATCTGGAAAATTTGTGATGATTGGATGGTCCCCTTGAATAGGTTCTTTAGCTAACTAATCTGTGATTACTTGTCATTTAATAGCTTTAAGGTCTACATAAGCAATGTTAAATTCACTCAGAATAATAACCCACTTCATAGTGCGCCCTGTGAGAGCGGCTTTAGACAACATATATTTGAGTGGATCAATTTTAGAAACTAGTTGGATCTTATGATTGAGCATGTAATGGCACAATTTCTATGTATAGAAAACAACAACCAAACAAGATTTATCAATCAGTGTATAATTCAGTTTGTAATCCACTAGTGTTCTACTGAGATAATATATTGCTCGTTCTTTTCCATTGGCATCTAATTGTGCTAAGAGAGGACCCATTGTGACTTTAGTAGCTGATATATACAAAATGAGAGGTCAACCTAAGACATGCGGCACCAACACTGGAGGGTTAGCTAGATATCCTTTTAGGCGATCAAATGTTGTTTGACATAAGAAATCCCATGAAAACTTGTTGTTTTTGCATAAAAGATGTATAATGGTTAATGGCACCTTTTTGCAGAAGGGGTATAATGTTTAATGACGCCTTTTTGAAAAATTCCATCTTCAATATTTTTCCCCTTTTTAATAAGCGCTTCAAAAGTATCAGGAGAATCCATCTTTACTTGGAACGACATTTCAGATACCATATTTCTAGTGAATATATCGATCA
Source organism: Thuja plicata (assembly GCA_018584345.1). Classification (NCBI taxonomy): domain Eukaryota; kingdom Viridiplantae; phylum Streptophyta; class Pinopsida; order Cupressales; family Cupressaceae; genus Thuja; species Thuja plicata. The sequence goes on from MU226999.1 coordinate 1,010,984, forward strand.
AATGATTGTTAGGTATTTTCCAAGGCATGTGATTCACAATGTTTCTCCATCGTTGTAAGAAGCTGACAAATTTTTCTACGTTCTTTTTCTTGGTATTACATAGGTCGCTTAATGATGCTTGATATTCAATGTTATAATAATATTGAACAACAAATTTTTCTGCAAGATCAGAGAATGTTGATATAGAACCATGAGGGAGTGCCATGAACCACTCCAAAGTGGGGCCGCCAAAACTCCTAGTGAAGAGTCTCTTTAGGTAATTATCATTGTAGGCAACCTCTTATCATGCAATGTATAATTCTTTGAGACGTTGGAGCGGGCATGATTCACCTTTGTACTTCTCAAAATTTGGGATCTCAAAATTTGGAGGAAATGGTTGCAATGTGATTGATTTTTCATACAGGTAGGGACATATGTCTTCAAAAGAGAACTCTTTCTTCCCTCCATTTTTCAAGTTGTGTACAAGATTCTTGATCTCATTGAATTGTTTGGCCAAATCAAGGGCATTGTGAGGTGCTAATTGCAGCCCAAAAGATTGTCCACCTCCCAGCTGTGAGGTTGAAAATCCTATTCATGACATGCCAATTGTGGGAGGAGGTGTATAATGATAAGATCGAGATGTTTGTTGAGTAGATGTCTTCAAGGAAGATGATGGGAATGTAAATGATGATGATGAGACTGCCTGTGTAGACAAGGGGATGGAAGTGTGCTCGATATTAAGAATAGTAGCACCAATGTCAATAGTAGCATTAGCGTGACAAATTGTATGTGATGAAAAACTACTTGTTGTGAGAAATCTCAGACATGCAAATGTTAGAGATATAAATCATTTACAAGCTACATTATCATATCTAAATCATACTCCAAACACAAGTTTTTCAACACAACCTCTGATGAGCTGAACAAGGGCACACAAGCCTTGTTGATTTTCTCTTAGAGAGGGTTGTGGATGTGCTCTCCCAACACAAAGTATAAATCCCATTTTATTAAATGATTGAGATGCAAAGTAAAATGCAACTAAAATGAGATGATATTAAATGACTCAAGAACTAGTTATAGAACTAGTCTCAAGCATTCAATAGATGATATGAGAGTGGATTGATGACAACTAACTACCAAGATCTAGCATTGAATGAAAACTATAGGTGCAACTATCATGATTGAATGAGATTCAACTACCAAACAAGGGTTAGTACAAAAACTCTAAATGCAAGAAATATGATTCTAAGCACAAACTAGCATGATAACAATGCATGAGAATAATAGGTGAATTACTCTTGGCAAGGCTCCTATTTATAGGATTTTGGAGGGCTTGAGTGAGGTGGAGAACATGTGGCATCCACATAGGTGCCACATAAGCCATGAAAGAGGCCAAGTTTTCTCACACGTGTGAGCAACTTGTGATGTGATGGGTCAATGTGTACTTGAAGTACATATGTAAGAGGTGTGTAAGAGATGTCATATTTTTAGTCCAATGAAACACTTTTAGAATGTGTAAGAAGGTGTCATCAAGGTTGTAAGAAACCTTGTTGGCAGCAAATTAGTACTATTTGAAAAATTCAATTTTTGGAAATTTGCTCACACATGTGTGAGCTAATAATTAGGACTAATGGGTGTAGGAATCCTAGAATTAGCCTAATTAACCTTAGTTAATTAGTGACTAGGTTTATTTGGTGAGAGTGATGTGAGATAGGGTAGGATCTAGGTTTATTTAAAATTAATCCAAATTAGATTTAGACTAATTGCACAGTTTAGAAGAATTTAAGCGTATGAGGGAATAAATAAATTAAAATTTATTTAAAAGGGGATTTTGATGTGGGAAGAGTATTAAATTAAATTTAATACACTTAGGGGATAAGTATTCAAATTAAATTCAAATACTTTAGGATAATGAAATTAATTTAATTAAATAAGTGGAAAAGAATAACAAATATAATTAATTAAAATTAATTATAATGTTGTAAGGGACAATTTTAGGCATCTACAGGAACAATGAACCAAAATAGGTACACCCACCTGAGTCTGTGGAGCTCAAAGTGTAGGAGGATTTAATCTTCGTTAGTTGGACTTTTACTTGATAGAATCAAAAATTGGGTCGTATGGAGTCAAGCATTGATGATGTATAAGATTCTGCAAGAAAAAGTGACAACAGATAGAAGATATGATAGAGTGAGTATAGAGAGGAGTAAGTCGATGGATCCGACAGAGGATAGTGCAGAGGTACATAGACAGAGAGCTATTGATAAAGATGATTTTGATCAAAAGCAAGCATGAGATTTTTGTTCCACGACTTGTCAAATTTTCTTAAGTTTATCTTATGGAACATTTTATTTTACCTGGGGTGTCTGATGTAGGAGCATCTTAGGGTCTTGTAAAGCTTCGACCAACCAAAATGATTTCCTTCTTGTTTGTTTGTTGTTCTGTTCTAGTTGCGCAGTTTTGGTGTTTTGGTTGGTAGCCGATTTGTGCTTGGTCTTTTGTGTTGTGTTCGTGCCAGCGTGTTCTTGGCTTCATCTTGGAGATTATACTATGATCACACCTCATTTGGTTTCTTCGTGCTACAGTTATGGCAGATTCTTTGCGTGTCTATCATGCTCTTCATTTTTCCCGATTGGTTGTTGTGTTTATGATCAGTTTCCCTATTTTTTGGTGGTTTTTTTCGAGTGTGATCAGGCCATCTAATTGTTATATTTTAGCTTGATGTTTTATGTTCGAATCTCTTAATCCTTTCATTGGAGGTTGTTCGTAAAGATTTTGGTCCTGACCTATTTGTTGTAATACATTTTCTCAACTATTGAGAAATGTAATATTTTCAAGGCCGACTTGTTATTGCGACGGCTTTATAAGTTTGTAGAATTGTTCCTAAGGAACAAGAGGTGATGTCATAAGATTATTTGGCTTAACTTGGGTAGGATTTGTAAGGGTTTTGAGTGTAGCCAGGCCTGTGTTCTTGGCATGTATGAGTGACATGTGAAATAACATGTTGCAGATATGTTGTAAATGGTTTTTCGATGATAATAAAAGGTTGAATTTATCATTTTCTTCCTTCTTGTCTTGTTTCTTTTTTTGTGTTATATTGCAAGGTTTGGATCAATCTCATTGAGGTTTCTCCATCCTTGGCTGCATCGGTATGTGTGTGTGTGTGTGTATATATAAATAATTACATAAATATTTAAATTTATCAACCATCTTATTTTTGTTTTAATTTAAAAACTCTTAATCAAGGTATCATGATCATAGTATCCTTCTTTTTAATTAGAATGTAATATGTGATCTTCACATACAATAGAAGGAAGAAAGCTAGTTATTGTAGGCAGGTGAAGGTGTAACATAACACTTTATCAAAGAGGAGCCAATGTTCTTGGAGGCTTATTAAACAAGAAAGGTTATTAAAAAATATAATAAATACAAACTATTAAAAGTAGAAAATCACAAGAATTCTATCTTAAGGGATAAACTCTGTGGATTAACCAAAATTTAGAGAAAACAAATCATTTCCCCATATCATGGATCTAGGTCTAACCCTATTTAAATTAAACATAAAAAATAAAGTTGTAAGATTGAAATTTGGGTAATTTAGAAATAGGAGTGAAATAACTAAGGGATATAAACCTTATTTGGAATTTGGTGTGATGTTTAATTTGACTTCCTTAATTGTCTAACACCTATGACATAATACTATAAATAAATGCTTAGTATGGAATCACATATTGGTCCATCCATTGAGATGTAGATAATAAGTTTTTTTTTCTTGCTAGTGACCTAACCATGTATATGGCTTGAGATTTGGACTAGAACACCTCACACAACCTAGTTTAACTAGTGTGATTTTGTCCTCTTTCAATATTGACCTATAGGATTTTCTTGTTCATGCTTGTAATTATGTATCAAAATGAGACAATGCTGAAAAATTCCTTTACAAACTTGTGTTGTGTAAATTGTGTACCTGTCTAGAAATCACACAAATTCAATAGGACATTAAATCAATGAGTTAGTGCATCAAAATCATAAACAAACTCATCAAAAGCACCTATTGCTTCCTAATCATGAGGATTCCTTAATCTAGTTCATTGTTCTCAGAATGCATATTAGATCCTATGAATGACAACTCATGAAATAAAAGATTTAAATGTAAATGCATCTAAATTGTGAAAATTTGATTAAGATGACATGATAAATGATTGAATTATGCTAAATGCAATGTAATATGATACTAAATGATGTAATTTAAGATGAAATTGATCTAAAATTGATGCAATTATGAAGCTACATGATCAAATTGGATGATGAGCAAACTAAAATGATGCAATTCACTAACATTATGATCTCACAATGCAAAATTTAAGTCTCGCACTAGCCTAATCTCCTTAATGAAATTTTCTATATGAATATGACTTTATTTGACGTGAATTTATATATTTCTCAAGGCTTCAAATGAGTGTATTTTAGATCAATGGTCAAGATTCATTCATTTGAAATGAATGATGTAGATAGAAAAGGCATGTGAGTAATCATTTTTCTTTGCTCCTATTTGTTGAATTATGACAAGTTGTTTATTCTCTTTAAACTTATTGATTGATAAGTGACATTGGTTGAGGGGATATTTGGTATTTAATTAAATCAAATCAATTAATTTCATTTTCCACAATGAGATTTTTTATTTTAATTTAATTAATTAGCTAAGAGAATTAATTGATTTATTGATCATTGATTAATTATGTAATTAAATTGATTAAATCTTATTACACAATTAGACTTTGAAATTCTTTGATTGAATTTGATGAATTTGTTTGAGATTTATCTTGACCATTTTTGGGTCCATACATTTGCCCCTCTTTGAAACAATATGTGGGCAACACGTTGATTGAAAGAATGTTTGATATTGCCCCTACTGATAAGATGATCGATCACTAATTCTTGATGTTGAATATGAATCAATAATTCAAAAGCACCGATAATACTGATGTTTTGGATTAAGAAAACAATTTGATATAGATCTTGATGAAACTGTTCACAACATGATGATGTTTAATTTGAATCTGTGTTTGATTTGATGTTTGAAAAGGGATTGTTGATTGAAGCTAGAGTAACCAATTAGATATGGGTCTGATGAAATTGACTACCTGTAAGAAAGATACTAAATATATCAATGTTGATAAGAATGAGTAACCAATTTGATATTGGTCTTGATGAAATTAATTACCATCAGAAAGATACGGAAGATACCGATGTTGATAAGAACGAGTAATTTGATATGAGTCTGATGAATTCACTCGCTTCAAAATTCTAATTGAGACAACCAACTTGATATGGATCTTAATGAAGTTGATTATCTGACGATTTCCTAATGAGGACACTTCAATTTGATTTGGTTCGTGATGAAATTGACATGCCCCTATTGATCTAATGATAATGAGACTATCAATTTGATATGGATCTTGATGAAATTGATATGCCGCTATTGATGTGATTTAGTTTGATTCAATAGGATCTATGATTCAATGAAGTGTTGAAGTATCATTTGATTGATAACAAGATTCGATTGATGATTTGATAACATGATTTAAATTTGTGATTTGATAGATGAAGAAGATTTGATTAATGAAGAAGATTTAATTGAATTCACCGATGATAAAATTTATGTTTTGAATTATTCTAGTGTTCCGATTTCAAAAATGATTCGATTATGATGAACAAGTGCCTCAATTGTGAAACCCGTCTCTGGATGCGAGAATATTGATGATTATGCCCTCTCGGGTGCGAAATCGAAATGTGATTGAGAAATTTGGATGTTATTGGGTGATTTTTGAATTTGCATTAATGTTTTACAATTTTTGAATATTTTGCAAAAAAAATTTGATTTCGCTCCCGATAAAATGTTGCGAAGATTTCAATTAACAATGATGTGTTGAAATTGATTTTTTAATTTATTGGGATAAAAAATGTAAAACAAATGTGGTCTAAATGCCTTGTAGGAGGGTAAATTAGGTGAAAAATGTCTCTTTTACCATTCATTTGCACATTCACCCTTTGAAATTTTAGAGAGCTTTTTGGCGATTAGATATTGCGATTCCTATCAAGAGCCACTGATTCGAGCTTTCACCATCTTGACCATTTTTAAGTGCATACAGAACCGAATAGAGACAAATTGAAGACTATTGACTTCACTGATAATAGTCAAGCCTCCTTGTTGATTTTCAAATATTGATGAAACCCCAGCCAAAGCTATAACATATGGATGCAACTAAGACTAATGTAACCAAGATTGTGATTGATATAACTATGAATGAAATGTTCTAAATACAAATGATTATGTGATCCTAAATCACATGTAAAGATGTCTTGCAAGATAAGTTCTAAAAACACAATTTAATAATTTTGATGTAGAAGCCAAAAAGATAACTTCCCATTATGAAAAAGTTTGCTCTCCTTAAAAGACACAAATTTGAAATTCCAATTACGAAGACTAGACTATAGTATATCCTTATTCAAAAGTCATAAACATGAATACAACCTTATCCAAGAAAGACACAATTATTATTAAAATGAATAAAATAAATCAACAATTAATTACTCTATCAAATAAAACCAAACATATACAATTTCTACATAAAATATCATTAAGAAGTATACATGCACTTGTATCCCTCACAATTATCTAAATTACCATTACTTTCTTCAATCCCTAGTCCAACACAAAGTGACTACATTCATATGATTTGAACATGGTATCAAAAAGTGAAGAGGTGAAAAGAGATAAGAATAATAGTTGAGTGATGCCACCATTATTAAAATTAACGCTGCTCCACACTTTTTCCAGCCCATCAAATTTGTACCCACTCTCAGATGGTCCCCCACTCCCCCACTGGAACCAAATTTGACTCTAACCATCAATCAATTACATTAAAATTCAAACTTTGTTAAATATATCCAGAAGGAAAGAAGTAGTAAAAACGTTTGAACAAACATTTTATTATTTAAATAAAAGCGAAAGCGACCTGTTAATCATTTATTTTTAATTTATCTTTTTTCCAGATGCTGTGGCGCGTACGGAAAAAACACAGAAGTCGCGGTAATGTGGGTCCCACAGAATCAGTGCAATGACAGACACGGCAATTTTGTATATACCGTTCAGCTGACACGTCACTATCGTCCCACTATTTTGACTGACTGCTGTCAACATAATAATGTAATATTTCGTCTTTTGTTCCTTACTATGAAAAACAACTGCAGCTGACGATTTGATTCGCCCGCTAATAGGACTCCAGCTGGCTGTCAAATGTGGCTTTTCAAACTTGGAAAAGATTTAAATGTCAAAATGAGTGAGTAATTGTGCGCCTTTGTCTTCTGGACCATTATTTTAAGACCAACTTTTATTAATAGTTTATTTTAAACTTTACAATATGGACAAGGTCAAAAGTAAACAATTTCTAAATTTTACAAATATAAAATACAGCAACAGCTGCAAAAGGACATAGTCAGAAGAAAATAATTTAGCAAAGAGGAGAATTCTTCATTTAACGAGTTTATACTGATTATTTGGAGGTTTAATTCAATTTTATGTCATTATTAAACTTTGTAGTAGTGATAATTATATTGGCTGGACATCACGAGTCATCCTAAGAGATATGGGGTTTGATGTTTGATCAATACAATTTAATTTCAATTTCGTGAAATTTTAAGATAAATAGATATATTATTATAAATCATGAATTTTTTATCTATAAAAAAATTATATTATATATTTTTTAATATTATATTTTCTGATTTGATATGTGAAATATGTATTATATTTTTATTCATTCACATTTCATAATATGGTTTAAATTTGTTTTGATAAATAAATGCAATAAAATAAGGGTGTTGCCCCTTTACAACTTAGCCTAAAGGGCGACCAACAACAAATTACAACTTCATAGTAACCACCATAAACATATCTATAAAAAAGTTACTAGTGTCCAACATACTATCAACAATAGTAATTGTAAAAGCCTTAAACCAAGACCACTTAGGGTCATACCCAACAGAGCAAGAAACATAGGTCCACACGGTATAGATGAAATTAACATAACTAAGAACAGGGCCATGTAGCCCGTGGCCCGTGGCAAGCCACAAAGTAGAGACTAAGACGAGGGCACCGCCCTAATTATTTTTCTTCCTGCATTTGTTAGAATATCTAATCTTTACTTGTATTTTAAATAGGAGAGTCCTATGGACTCCCTACATGTATTTTGTCCTCTAGTGGAAGGACAACTCATTTTATGTAATTCCTTAATAAGGAAAGCAGTTTATTCCTCCTTAAGAGGACTTCGAAACATGTCACACACGCTATGAATGGTGGCATTCATAGACTTGGGAGTTACATTCCAACTCTCTCTCTCTCTCTCTCTCTCTCTCTCTCTCTCTCTCTCTCTC
>MU226999.1:1036424-1062266 GCA_018584345.1 Thuja plicata
AACTCTTCATCCTCTTTCCATGGTTTTCTATAAATTGGACTTCTTTTCTTCATTAGAGGGGATGATTTTGGAGAGCATCAATATTATAGGCAATTTACATTTGATTTTCATGTTTTTAAGCTCATTTTCATATTTAGTGTAAATTTCAATTGGAATTAAAGATATATGCTTTCATTTAAGATTCATTTCTATATCTAATATTTCAATTTGATGTTTTCAAGCTTTCATAGATTACAAGCAATTCAATTCTAGTCTAAGAGCAAATTCCTTTCATAGATTAAAAGCTTTTCATTTCTAGACTAAGAGTATTTGCCTTTTTGCTAGTTTAATTGCATTTTACTTCCATAGAGTAGCTGCAAATCATTCTTAGATTAGTGCAATTCAATTTCTTAGTTTAATTGCATCTCTTTTCATAGACTAGTTGCAGATTTCTCATAGAATAATGGCAATTCTTCTCTTCTTGCATTCTTAAATCCTCCATGTTAGCAATGGTCAGGTTGTTGGCTCTCGGTCTGAGGGTAAAACTCAACATCCACATCTAATTAGGAGGCAACAGGTCGCCTCAATCGAATTTGCAGAACAAGCAATTCATGTTTGTCTTTGTGAATTAAGTGATTGTGTAAGGACTATGTTGTGTTTGCGTTGAATTCAGAGGTCCACATTCAACATATAATAGGACGGTTCACTGCCAAACCCATTGTTTTTTTAATTCCTTTATATCTTAGTTTCATATATGCATTAATCTTTAAAGCTTATGGTTTTACCCTCTGTCGGGAGACTGCAAGGGTTTCAAAATGCCTATTAATCATTATTATTGAACTGCAGGAAATATATTTGTCCTTCATTATTCTGATCATTGTTAATGTTGTTTAAAAGGCATGCATATTGACAGTTGATTTAGTTTCAATATTTTTTTTTTACTTTTTTCTCACATCAAATCAACTTATATTTATAACTTCAAAACTAATTACATTTCGATGCATGTTGCTCTAATATCAAAATGCAACTTTGCATTATTGTTCTAACTCTATTTTCTTGTGTTTTCTGTCCAATCTTCTTTGATGCCTTTGATTCTTCTATCTCCACTACTCCGAAGTTGTCCCCTTCGGATGTATTCCCACTTGGGTCTGGTATTGGTGCCCTCCGTGGAATACTGTATTATTAGTAAAATAGCATCAAACACGACTAACACTTCTATCATTATCTCCGATGTGAGCATGAAAGCTATGTGAGTTATTCCATATTGTAGGTAACCTCGATCTCTGTTCGCTAAACCGATCTTCAATATGTTGATTAACCGAACCATCACCATGTTGGTTTCTAATTCATGGCTTGGGATTATTCCACCCACCCATGCACTTGACCGATGCAAATCATACTTGATGATTGCCTTGTCTAATATCGTCGGCGTCACGTACTCTTGTTTCACGCACTTCTGCGCTATAGCCATCATCGTCTCATATTCTGGTAGGAGGTCATATATATTTGACAAAAATACTCCCACAACTTGGGAGTGGCATATACTTTTGGGTGCTTGTGGGATAAGCACACCATCTCCGATCACTCTTCGTATTGCAGCTTCCACCTCTCTCGACATTTCTTCAAATGGCACTCTGAAAAATGCCTTAAATAAGCTCCAGATATGAGAACTTCCCACATTGTCATTGGTACTTTGATCCTCAGGTTTCGTGGTCGATAATCCATCCGCGCTCCTCTGGCTTCCTGCATTTTTTTTATTCACCCAGATTAGTTTTTTAATTCTTTCTTTATCTCTCTTTTCAATTCTTCTTTTATTTTCAGCATGTTATTTGTTTCTATCCTTTTTATCTCTGTCATTTGAAACCAGATATTTCTCTTCATTTCTAGCACTTGTTTTAGATATAAATCTATGCATATATAAGTCAACCTTCAATCTCTATTCATGTTGTTCATTCATCGTTACCTATCTTTTGGTTGTTTTAGTTTCGTCCTCTCTGGTTTCACCTCTGTGCAACTTTGAGGTCTTCTATATCAGCAAGGCTACTGCCTTCTCCTTCCCTAGGCGCAACCTTTTATCTTCTGCTGCTGCAAATGCTTTCGTAAATGCTTTTGTCTGTTTCTGTTACATTAGTTTTTTTAAATAGTTATATATATGATGTATTAGATAGATGTTTTAAAATAGTTCTATTAATAATACTTGTTGTTTCATTAATATACTATATATTCCCTGCAAGAAATCGCTGAAGGATTAGAATAAGTCAGCAAGAATATATACCCTGCAGTAAAATGTTTTTTGGATTAGGATTTTAAACGTATAGCAGAGACTAAAAAATGGAATGAGGAAAGATACTTAAACGTTGCAAAGCATAAATGTTGACTGTTATACTGTTGCAAATCAAATGATGATTCTGATAGAGATATAATAAAAGGAAAACTTTTTCAATAGATTTATTGTAGAAACATTTTAATATAGAAATAATGTTTTGATAACGATTTCAAGCTTCAAAGAGAGATGTTGAAACAAAAGAAGGGAGAGAGGCAGCACTGGAGTAGCCTGCGGTTGATAAAAAATTATATACGCTACAAAATATGTGAAAATGAAATTTCTTTTGAAGTGAACATATTAGATAATGTAAATACAATGTTCTCATTAAAGAATGAAGTTTCCTTGCATTTATCTGTTACTTTTCAATACTTTATTCTGCAGTATTCATTGTTTCTATGCAGGCATATATTCTGATATCTAATAATAATCTCTGCAAAAACCAGAATATGCAGACAAAGATATAATCATAATATAAAGTTCCTATCTATTTTTACTCCAGCGTAGCATCTTTGTTTCTGACAGCATTCTCACGTTTTCTTTTTCATTTAAATTATTCTATGTTGCAGGAGAGCGGTTTTAATCATTATCATCCCTTTTTAGTTTATTCTTCATTTATTATTTAAATTTGTAACATCTCTACTCATTATGCTATTTTTTTATCTTCTTCTTTCTACTCCTTCTGGGTTCCTTTTCCCTCCACTTATTACATTTCACTTGTATCGAATCTGCCTAAAGTCTTTATTTCCTTTATTTTCTTTCTGACTTTTCGTTGCTTATATTTGTCTCTCCTTAATTCTCACTGTTTTTCTTTCAAGTTTCTTATAGTTTTTTATAAAGAAGTTTAACGTTTTAATCAAAACTCTCTTTATTCCGTTCAAATTTCATAAAGCTTCTATCTAGATTTTAATTTGGTTTCCTTTTAACTCCTCTTAAAGGACACGTGATATTATAATGGAAGTTCTTCATTAATAGTTTTTTTAATTTTACTTTATTAAAACTACTTTGTTTGAATATATATTTTTGGTTAGTTTTTTTTAATAAAATTGTATATGAAACCTTTTATTAAAGGAACCATTTTAAAAATAGTTACAAAATAATCTCAATCTTTTTACTTTTTGTTTATTAAAGTTTTAATTTCAGTTTTTAAATTTTAATATTAGAGTATTGATTAAGTCTTATTTAGTCCTTTTTTGAAATTAAATCTTCGTATTAAGTTTTTCATTAATTCATATTAAGGAATTTTTTTTTCTTATATTTTTTTTTCTATAATATAGGTCCTTTAATCTCATCCTCCTTAAGTTATTTTCATTTAAAAAAAAATAAAAGTTCATTTACTTTGTTTAATTTTATTGATTGTTAATTTGATTTAATCACTTCAAAATCGTTTGTATTTTAACCTTAAAACATTCAGGTATTAAATCTCGTCTTGCAAATATACTGTCTCATACTCCAAAATTGAATTAAATTAGTTTGTTTAAACTTGTACTATTTTTAATCACAAATTTATAGTGCTATATTATATTAAGCTTCTCACTTATACATTTGTTTAACATTCTGTTAAAGTACAATACACTTCGTACTTCTTTATATTATTTAGTGTTTCATCTCTGCTTTGTTCAAATCTCATTTCAAATTGTTGATTATACTTTTATTTAAATTATAGACTTTAGTATTCTATTTACTACAATTGTCTGAGTTTTTTCAATTATATATTTCTTTGCGATGAAGTAATTATGTTCTATCATCTATCTCAAATTAGTTCTCATGTTCACCATTATCCTCATGTTCACCATCAATGGAGTTTTCTAACTGATATCCAGCTCATTAAGGTTGCTCTTACATTTATCTCTTCTTTATCTCCAATTTTTCAGGATTATGAGTTGATCTTACACTATTGCCTTCATGAGTTTTTTTTCACTTGTTTTATTGATGAGCTTGAATAGTTGCAATTTATGCTTTTAGAGCATTTTATTCCATTTGTAAGCTGCACTGGGATGCACTTATTTCAGTTGATGTTGATCAACTTGTTTTTATTAATGAGCTTGAATAGTTGCAATTTATGCTTTTAGAGCATCTTGTTCCATTTGTAAGTTGCACTGGGATGCACTTACTTCAGTTGATGTTGATCAACTTGTTTTTTATTGATGAGCTTGAACAGTTGCAATTTATGCTTTTAGAGAATTTTGTTTCATTTGTAAGTTGCACTGGGATGCACTTACTTCAGTTGATGGTTATCAACTTGTTCCATTTGTAAGTTGCATTGGGATGCACTTACTTCAGTTGATTTTTATCAACTTGTTCCATTTGAAAGTTGCACTGGATGATTCTTTATTATGTTCCTTAGTGAGAGGATGATTTTTCATGGGTTTCCCTACTGTTTCAGATTTTCTTGAAGGCAATATGTTTTTACTTCTCATAATCTTGTCTTATGGTTCACAACGGTAATCATGCTTGGTTAATCAGTATCTTGTGTTTGTGTCACATATTCTATTGATTTATCTTTGTCTATCTCATATTTTGTTGATAAATATACTAATGTGATAATGCATTGCATTCTTCATTTCTTAGATCATGAGTTATGCAAGTGGTGATGCTGCAGCCCATTCTCTTGCAGTGAGATAACTCATTAGTGGGCTATCTACATCCATGTGATTAACACAATGTTGATGCATGTTTCATTAGTTGACCTTGTCTGTGGTCATTTGTGTATTAGTAAATTTCTTTCATGAGAGCATTGATTATTCTTTCTTACCTCAATTTTTAATTTTGAAAATTTGAGCATTTATTCTATCTTGATATCATGTTAGCTCCATTGGATTATGGTGACCAATTACATTTACCTTTATCTCTAACTCAGTTTTCACCATGTGATTTTCCTTAAAATTATACTTTGATGTTTCAAATTTCAAAATATATACTGACTTGAATATGAGATTGAGTTCTACTTGTCGATAGTTGCCTTGTTTTCTTGTTCTATGTTTCAGGTGATCCATCAAGGCCCAATATAGACATCAATTCATTTCCACATGTCCTATGTATCACAAAACTACTTGAAGATACACATATACTTCCACTTGAACACAGTTTAAGGACTCGTCCACTTCTCTTGGCTCTACCACATCTGCTTGTACATCACATTCCCAGTAGACCACTTGCAAACTTGAAGACAATACTATTTCTTCCTTATATTGAAGAACAAGTTGCAGATTTTTGTAAAAAATTGGGTTTTATACCCCTTGTTGTAAACACCCCAAGTAAAGATTAAAGGGGGGTTTTAGAATATCTAATCTTTACTTGTATTTTAAATAGGAGATTCCTATGGAATCCCTACATGTATTTTGTCATCTAGTGGAAGGACAACTCATTTTATGTAATTCCTTTATAAGGAAAGCAGTTTATTCCTCCTTAAGAGGACTTTGACACATGTCATACACACTTATGAATGGTGGCATTCATAGACTTGGGAGTTACATTCCAACTCCTCTCTCTCATCTCTATTTAAGAGATGCTCCTCTCTCATTTCTCGTAATGTAAGGATGAAGAATGATCCATGAAGAAGTTATTATAATGTGCATCTCTCTCTCTCTCTCTCTCTCTCTCTCTCTCTCTAGGCTATGGCTCATTCATAATATCACACAGGGGTTTTTCTTTGCTTTTCCCCTTATAAAATATCTTTTCTTCTTTGTCTTTAGCTCTTTTGATGAATCCTCTTGGATCTGGTTTTCTCATGGTAACATTTCTCCCTTACCTAGCTCTCTTGGATTGTTTATGTTCATGTGCTCTTCCATTATTATTTCTTACAAAATTTAGTAGTAAGCATCATGGTTGCCCAGTCTTTCATCGAAAACTTGAAAAGTTCCTTCTAGTCGACTTCCTCATTGTCACATTTGGCAGTGTCAGTCGGGAGCATATAGAGTATGGTAGCAGAGATGTGTATAACCTTCAAAGTGAAGTGGGACACATTGTAGATCCTTTCTTCCACCTCCTCCAATCTCCATTTTATTTTTTCAATCTCCTCCCACACTAGGTCCTTCTTGCTAATAGTGCTTCCCATCACATATTTCCCTTTGTCAATGGTTGTAGGCACAATCTTGGTATCCTTATCCTACACCTAGGTGGGTTCAATAGAACCCGACTTGATACTAGCCGCCACATGAGATGAACTAATTTTAGAGGCAGAGAGGGTTTCTTCCTCTGCGTCATTATTCTTTATAGCCTTTCTCTCACTATCATCCATGTAGTTTGATTTAGAGGACTCTTTCAAGTTGGCTCCTTTTTTAGGTTTGCTATCGAGTATGGAGGACCTACGATGGATGCTAGTCTCCTCGGTAATTTCAATATCATAATTAATTTGGATCTTGGCCATTTTTTAGGCTTTATCTTTGGATTTAGGTGGTGGGGCAACCCTTTTCTTCCCCTTTCCTTTTTAACCTTATTAGAATATGGGGAGGTATCCTACTAGATTTTTAGGCTAGGGTTATTGAGACATTGTTTACGGCTAGGGCCAGGAGAGTCCATTATCCTAGCCAGGGGGGTTGAGGAAAAATGAACCTCTTCCACAATAATTTGACAAGGTGGGCATAGGGCCAAATGAAAGTAGTAGAGGCAGAATATTAGGCCCTGGTGCAAAATAGTAAAATTTGTACTATGGTTCTTGGCTTCCACAATATCCTTGACATAACTTTCCAGCAAATGCAAAAGGTAAAAGGGAATAGAAATAGAAATGTGATTACTAAGGTGATTAAAAAAAGGAAGGTGATTGTGTTGGAAATAATGGGAAGTATTTACTACGAGGGGAGGGGTGAATCGGTACCTCTAAAACTTTTAGTTAATTAACCTTTAACCTTATGTAATCAAATCTTTGCTTTACCAATCATATCTATTGTTCTTTCTTTATGCATGTTATATCAATTTATAATCTTAATTGTATGTAGACATTCATAGAAATATTCATGAAAGCAATAACACATAACAAAAGATATGGTAACGCAGAAAACCCTTGTTAGAAGGTAAAAACTGTGGTGGCGACGACACCCACAAAAACTTCACTATCTGCAAATTGGAAGGGGTCGGTTAAGGCTTACAATTTTGATCACTTCTAATGATCTACCCTATTAGGATTATTATGTGGAGACTGGTTAAGTTCTACTCTGTTAAGAGCTTTAGCAACACAATTTAGTGTGCACTCGGTTAAGAGATTTACAATACGATTGTTAAATCCACCTTTCTTGAAAGGATTTCTTCTATTTGATACACTTGTTAGAATGCAGAAAAAAATACTCATTGACCTAAGTGTATACAATCTACAATTGTTTATTATAGATCCATTAAAGATTACATGTACAATGTATCACCTAATGTGATTGTTTAATACCTTTGTTGCTCGGTAGCCTTGGTTCTTGGTTCTTGATAACCAAATTCATCTTTTATTTTTCTACTTCTTGAAACTCTCAGTCTAATCCATATATGTGCTCCTTGGATACAATCATCCTCACATCCCTTTCAAATGAATGATTACACATCTATTTATACAATAGATTTGACCTTTTTAGTTTTACGTATTACAAACTTAACTCTATGATCAAAGGTTTACAACTTGACCTTGATCTCCTAGTTTGCATGTTTTTAATCGGTTAGACTGATTAAAACAATTACAATTATCTCTCTTGTCCCTCAAGAAATGATTTTAAAATAATTCTAAATTCTAGATATAAAGCATAGCTATTTTATCTGACGTGGAAGTCAGATCCACTTTTCTCAGGATATAACTGACTTTCGATGTCTGATGCTCGGTTTGCTCTGAAAATATTTTGATGTTCCTTTTTTGAACTATCCATCGGGTTCCCATGCTCTGTTAGGTTCCTCTCTTTAATACTCTTTGGTTTACTCTGTAATCTTCTCTATCGATTTTGCACTGTGTTGTCGGGTTCCTCTGGCGGTTTACTCCTATCGAGTTTCACTATTTGAGTTTTTCGGTTTGCACTTGTAAGTTGTGTCTTCAGTTTTTACTATAGACTGTTCTCTCTGGTTGTGCTAAAACCTATCTTTCGGTGTAGTCATTACTGATGGTTTTCCTTTGCATACTAATGGCAATATATATGTCATCAATCTCCCCCTTTGACATTAGTATCAAAAATTGATATCTACAAAATACTAAAAATGTTTATAGTATGTACACCATGTATATTACTTAGTCATTTTATGACTCCCCTATGCATATGCTGGTATAGTATAGTATATGTGTATGTACACTTGTCTTTATAATATTCTTCCTTTTCACCTTGTCTTTTCCCTTTGTGCTATATATAATGTAGATATCATTCTCCCCTATTGTACATATCATTTTCCCCCTTTTTTGATAGTAAGGGCAAAGGTGTATACCTATAATTTATCAAAATTATGAGAGTGAGAGGTCTTCATTTCCTCCATCATCTTCTCCCATTTCTCCTTTAGATTCTCAAGAGCCATACTGTCTAGTGTAATCCTGAGATGCATGTCGTAGATTTTGTCTACTACAGACATCTCGGGGGTGGCAATTAGTTGTCTTGCCAAACTTATGTGTTGTTGCAGAAGTGTGAGGTTCGGTAATAGTTGAGCCTGTAGCTCGGTAACCTCTTCTCTAAATTGTGATTCTACTTCCCAAAGTTCTTGCCTTAACATTTTTATCTCTATTATCTTTTCATAATGCAATTTAATTGCATTGTCATCTTTGGTTAGACCTTGTGCACTATTATTTAGATCTGAATCTAAATTTTCTATCTTTTCACTATTGTCCTTAGTGAATTTATCGAAAGTGCACAATTTTTTTATTAAGGAAATAGCTTCAGTAATGATTGGATCCAATTCATTGGCTAGTTCTGAAAGCATTACCTTTTTCTCTGCCACTTCTTGGCTGACCTTTTTTTCAGTTTGTATTGGAACTTTTGTTCTGCTCGTTCTTCAATAGCCTTTTCTGCATCTACATTTTGAGTTGTGATTACATTAGTGAGAATGACAAGTTGATCCATAATAGAGGCATTTTGATCAACATCAATGTCGGGAACTATCTAGTTTAAGATATCCCTTGTGGTTTCTAGTACTAAGGAGTCTCAGTGCTCCTTCTTAAGCTTTTTTTGCAAAGCTTTCCTTTGACAAATTTCTCCATATTATTGGAGTGATTCAAAATCTAAAGTAGTTGGATCACACTTTGGTATTTCTATGATCTCATCAAGTGTGACCTCCAACTTATTCTTATTTGTTTTCTTCTTTTTCTTTTGAGATGCACCTATATGCAGAACCATAGCCAGCTTCTCTGCTTGGTCTGATGTGCTGGATGAGGTTATCGATGGAGTATTTCCTTTTGGTTGTTGTGATTTGGTCTCTACCTTCTGGTTGTGAGTGGGCATCTCCACATCAACCTTTACATTAACTGCAACATCTCCTTTGGTGTCCTTAGGAGTGGCATCTTTGGTTTTTTCTCCTTCACTGGTATCCTTCTGCACTTCATCTATATTTTTCATTTGTGCATATTTTTCTGTTTGATCTCCATATTTTTGTGTGAGATCTTCACCTGTTACACTTTGATCCCCTCCAATGAAATTCTGGTCATTGGTTGTGTCTTTCTTTTCTCCTTCCCCTGCATCCTCGGGTATGCTTGCATTGGGCTCGAGGGTCTTCTCCTTCTATGAGATTATATTGATTACCTGAATCAATAATGACATCTGGCCTGATATGTTTACTTGTGCAACATCAACAGATGTATCGTGATCCTTGGGCTGATAAGATGTAATGGTAATATCTTCATCTCCCTTTACCTTATTTGTAGAATCTTTTGTAATATCAATGATAGTGTTATCTGGCCAAGTTTCATCAGCAATATCCATATCTTTGTTGGATTCTTTTTCCAATTCTATTGTTGTGACATCCTCTGTGTCATTTATAAGGATATTCTTTGGGCTAGGTTTAGCCGGAGAGTCATTATTATGTGGCTCATTTGTGAGAGGTAATTTTCTCCTGGGGCTTGCTTCCTTAGTAGGTCTATTGAGTATTTTACTCCAAATTTTGTTACTTTCCTTGTCTAGCTCTATAAGCCTTCCCTTTAGAACCTTGTAAGCTCTCAACTTGGGTGAGAACTCTTGTGCATGTTTCTCCATAATCTCCTTGATTTCTTCCATTTTGGATTCAAGAGGCATGAGAGAAACTAGGACTCTTTCCCTCATCTCCTCATTCTTTAATGCATAAGTCCATCTGGCAGATAATATTTTGTGTAGTTCTTTTGGCATTTTTTCATCAAATTGTATGGGTACATATTTGAATTTTATCATGGTTTTGATGAGTTCCTCCTTAATCTTGTTCTGATCTTCAGTCTCTAGTGTTAGTCATTTTCTTACTTTAGTGTCGGTTAAGCCACCTCTTTTTGCAATTGACTCACATATCTCATCAATAGTTTTAGGAATCTTACTATTTTCTATTTGGACAGATTCATCTTGCTGAGTATCTTTGATATCTTCCTTGGTTAGGATTAATTTCCTTCTCCTCTTTGGTGCTTTGGTCTGTTTGGTTTGAGGTTTTCTTTTGTAGGTCCTTACTTGACCTTTCTTAACAGATGGTGAGTCTACCTTTACTATTTGGCTCCTTGTCCTCTGAGCAATTGTTTTCCTTTCCTTCTTCGGGGGAGGGGGTGCATCGGACTTTGTTGACTCTAAGTCACTCACCTTGTCTGCTTCACCAATGGGTGACTGACCCTCGGTTTCCTCTGTCTTTTCATTTTCTTCCTCATTGACCGATAGCTTCTTTTCCAAGGTCTTTACCATTTTGTCTTTCTTCCTATAAAACTTCTTCACAACTAAGCCTCATTTGATTCTTTCCTTGGCTTCTTCAAAGGTTCCAAACCTTGGTTGTGATTTATCCAATGGTTCATTCAACAATGCTTTAATAGTATTCGTTGCTTGATCTATGTTGATTTCATAGTCAGGTGGAGCTAACCAAGTTGTCCTCCATACATCTAGTTTGATTAGGGTGGTATCGGTGTCCACCAAGAAACAAATGTCATTCTTGTATTTCTCTACCAGTTGTTCTGGTATCCTGCTCTTTTGCATTCTCTCTTTGAATCTAAAGAAATACTCATCCATTACTGATTCAAAATTGTCTCCAAGTGACTTGATGAATTCGCTTATTTGAATTGTCACTGGTTGGGTAGTGTCCCATTTCACATTACCGATATATGGGAAGGTTTCTTGGAAGTAATAAAATATACATAATATCAGACATCCAAATTTACATGAGTTGGTCTTTGCACACTTGATTGTCCTCATGTTCTCATCTAATTGTCTGAGTAGCAGTTCTGATAGGTCCAACTGCAATCCCTTCTTGACAATTTTATGTGTTGTATCCACTGCTCCAGGTGCAATAATGTTCAGCCTGCTAGCCTGAAAGAACTTGTATCCTAAGACACATGCTCCAAATTTCATTTCATCATCAGTGATGGTGGATACCTTTAATCCTCTTCCATCCCATGCATCTCATGTGTTCTTCTCAATGTCAACTCGAGGAGGGTGTTTAAGTGCCTTTGGTTTCTCAGTTATAGGGTAACCGGTAACAACATGTATGACATCCCTGGTTATCGGTTTAGGCTCATCTAGCCACATCTTTTAGTTGTGCAGTCTACTTAGCACTAACCGAGTCCATTCAGTTTTGAACTCCTTTGGGAACCATAGGGCATTTGTGGGCCCTTTTACCTCAATGTGTTTGTGCTCATCTTTTATGGTTCCATCATAATTTCAAATCTTCTTGCAAGCCTGCTCTACTTTAAGATCTCTAATTTCTATGATATTGCAGTGAATGTAGGATCCAACATCCTCGATCAACAAAACCCTAGGTGGAATTCCAAAAAAATGCTCCAGAGTTGTTGGGTTGCGAGGTAACCTCTGGATAGATTTTATACTTAGGTTACTCACATGTATTTTTCTTTATCAGATTAACCTTACTCTCCTTAGCATTCTTCATTTTTGAGGTTCTTGATGCAGTTGCCATCGTTTTGAAATTAGGGTTTTTTCCTGTAAATGAAAGTAGAGGTCTCGGTTATCTTTGTTACTTACTTCAACCTCTATAGTTGTTAGGAATATGTTTGGAGTGCAGGGAGTTGAGTTGTAGGTGCTCTTCAATCAGGTCACTTCATGCTGAAGTTTCACTCTGTCTCTTCGCTCTAGTCACTTAGTGAAAAGTGAAACCCTTCCGTCGTCTATTTATAGAATTTTCCCTAAGTCATGTTATAAATGCTCAACCACTTCACGGTGTGTGAAGACGGATTTGTCAGGTGATATACAAATAACATTCTTGGTGAGAATGTGATATGTCGGGGGTAGCTGTCAACTTGTTATGCTCACCGACGAATTTTGGTGTGTGGCAAAAATAACATTGTCAACTCTCATGATTACCGACAGATATCGGTTTACACTAGCGACTTATCTTTTATGTGTTGACCGACGATTCTTGGTAAGTATAGACAACTTAGCTTTGTATGTACACCAATGCATTTTGGTATGTATTGATCAATGAGATTTTTTTCACAGAATCATAACAAGTAATACCATAGTGCATCTTTAATCATGTTGATTTGGTATTTTAACTATGTATAATGGAACTGATGCAAAATATAACTTGGAATAATGCAATTCCATACTTACTTATTCTTCTTAGATGGGGATGGTGATGTCACCAAATCCATTGGATAAGGTATCACCAATTGCATTTCTTGGTCTAGCTTCATCAGTGTTTGTAGCTTTCCTCCACATTTTGTTTCTCATCATCCTGATGTATTCAATGGTGTTTCCATTGGCAAAGGTGTTGGTTTCTATCACTTGATCTTTGCAGTATTTCTTTAGATGACCAACTTTATGATAGTGTAGACATGCCATTCTGGGGTTAGTCCAGCTCCTAGACTTTCTTGTCCATTGTCTCATACAGTTTGTAGCTATGTGACCAAATCTTCCACATGTTGTACAGTTTGCCCATGTGTTGTAATCCCAAACATATGAGTTTTTGACTCTTTTCAGTTGATAAGCATTTTCTTGATCTTTAGGCTTCCATGTGTACTTTTTCTTCTTCCTGCATTCAAGAGATGTGTGTCCATGCATTTTACAAGCAGGACATTATTTTTCCATGTAGGTTTCCTTCTTTAGTTGTTTTACCTTAGATTTACATTCATAATCTTTATGTCCTTTCTTGTTACATTTATAACAAATTCCTATGAATGAAGATGTGGATTTAGAAATACCTTTTATTTTTCTCCTGCATACATTTGATGTGTGGCCTGGCCTTCCACAGTGATTGCATGTTAGCTTTCTTTGTCTTGTATTTGCATAGACATTCTTTGGATCAACTTGATTTGGTGATCTTCATTTTTGGTATACTCTAGTCTAGTATTATTGTTAACTCTTCTTTGTGCTTCCATAAAATCATCCATCCTTTTGGTTCTTTCTTCAGCTCTTTTGATCATGTCATTATACTGTTGCTAAATTATCACTTCATGTTTCAGCTTTTCATTTTATTCTCTTAGCTCACCAATAGCTTCTATTCTTTCAATGAATTTTGTATTCATTTTGTTTGCCTCTTGACTCATAAAAATAATCTGATTTGTGATAGTCTTTGTATTTCTGACTCTTTCTCTTGTATTTTTTCAGTAATCTTCCTCCTTTCATCAATAGCTAGTGTTCTCTCTTGCTCAACTTGTCTAGCATTGTTCATGACATCAATCATCCTTACCATCCGTGTCTCTTGACCGATTTGCAGATATTTCACTTGTCCAGCCAAATATTGATTGGTTTCATTTAGACTTGTGATGCTTTCTTCAAATGTGTCTGATGCTTTTCTAGTTGTAGATCCTGAAGACTCAAATAGATCTGGTATCTCTTCTTCTTGGTAGTTTGTTTCATTATAGTTAGATGTCATAATATTTCTTTCATCTAGAAACTATCTCATCTTGATTCTAGCTTCTTTATATTGTTCAAAGAAGATATCTATCTCTAACTTCTGATTCTCAATACTCTTGTCAAGCATGTACTTCTCCATTGTATGATCTTTTCTCTTAAGTCTTTAAACTTTTCAAATAAGAGATCTATCTCTAATACCAATTTTTGGAAAGAATAGGAAGTATGTACTGAGAGGGGAGGGGTGAATCAATACCTCAAAAACTTTTAGTTAATTAACCTTTAACCTTATGTAATCAAATCTTTGTTTTATCGATCATATATGTTGTTCTTTCTTTATGCATGTGATATCCATTCATAATCTTAATTGTATGTAGACATTCATAGAAGCATTCATGAAAGCAATAAAACATACCACAAGATATGGTAACTCAGAAAATCCCTGTTACAAGGTAAAAACTGCGGTGGGGATGGCACCCACAAAAACTTCACTATCTGCAGATTGGAAGGGGTCGGTTAAGGCTTACAATTTTGATCACTTCTGATGATCTACCCTGTTAAGAGTATTATGTGAAGACTGGTTAAGGTCTACTCTGTTAAGAGCTTTAGCAACACTGTTTAGTGTGCACTTGGTTAAGAGATTTACAATAGGATTGTTAAATCCACCTTTCTTGAAAGGATTTCTTCTATTTGCTACACTTTTTAGAATGTAGACAAAAATACTCATTGACCCGAGTGTATGAAATCCACAATTTTTTATTACAAATTCATTAAATATTACATGTACAATGTATCACCTAATGTGATTGATTAATACCTTTGTTGCTCGGTAGCCTTGGTTCTTGGTTCTTGCTAACCAAATTCATCTTTTGTTTTTCTGCTTCTTGAATCTCTCAGTCTGATCCATAGGTGTGCTCCTTGGGTACAATCATCCTCACATCCATTTCAAATGAATGATTTTACATCTATTTATACAATAGATATGACCTTTTTAGTTTCACGTATTACAAACTTAACTCTATGATCAAAGGTTTACGACTTGACCAAGTGATCTCCTAGTTTGCATTTTTTTTAGACTAATTAAAAAAATTACAATTATCTTTCTTGTCCCTTAAGAAATGGTTTTAAAACAATTCTAAACTCTATATATAAATCATAACTATTTTATCTGACGTGGAAGTCAGATCCACTTTTCTCAGGATATAACTGACTTTTGGTGTTTGATGCTCGGGTTGCTTTGAAATTCTTTTGGTGTTCCTTTGTTGAATTATCTGTCGGGTTCCCTTGCTCTGTCAAGTTTCTCTCTTTACTGCTCTTCAGTTTACTCTGTAATCTACTCTATTAGTTTTTCACTATGCTGTTGGGTTCCTCTATTGGTTTACTCTTGTCGGGTTCCACTGTTTGACTTTTTCAGTTTGCACTTGTAAGTTGTGTCTTCGGTTTTTACTGTAGACTATTCTGTCTAGTTGTGCTAAAACCTATCTTTCAGTGTAGTCATTACCGATGGTTTTCCTTTGCATACTAATGGAAAAATATGTGTCATCAGATTGAAGTAATACACACCAAATCTACCATCCAACGTAAAATATTTCATCATCAACAGGAAAACACAGTCCCACATCTTCAGTAACTATTCATGGTTGTAGTCACCCCTAGGCTTGACTGGAAGCTCACCATTACAAAATAATTGGTTAAGGATAGCAGTATCTGACACCTTACTTATTTTTTTCCACTTGCACCCTTCAGTAGGGAGACCAACAACCCACACAATCACCTTTTCATTAACCTCAAAAGAGATACCACACATAGTAAGTCTTCTAGTCTCCCAAGAGTTAACAAACTATTTTGATAGATTCTCCTCAAAACCATTCATGTAGTCGATGAACTAAGAAATACCACCCTCCTTGCATATGTGCCACACCTTCCCATCATTCTTCCACTCTTCACACTTATATGACTCGACTATAACCTGATCAACCCCCATAGTAGTATTGAGCAAGTTAAAGCAATTGCAGAAAGAAGAGATCAAGAAAATCATAGTGTCACTGTGAATAAAAAACCCAAAATTGTTCTTTTATTGGAAATTATCATATAGAGGCAAGAAAAATGAACATAACTAGTGCATTTATTGCATTTTTTGCCTTTGGCATTACCCAACTTGTTTTCGACAGTTTCCTTATGTGAGGAGTCCTTCAGATAGAAAGGATTAAGAGAAATTAAATTCTTCAATATAGTGAGGGATTTAACAAGATCCACCATCCTAGCAAAAATCTCTCATTTTACGAGGTGGAAAGAATAATGACGACTCTTATGTCCCGTAATGACATCATGATGCATTTAGGGGACACATAGGCTTTGGGGAAATTGTCCATGTGACCAATTTAAGTTTGTTGATCCATGTAATTTAATTTTAATGAATGGAAATTTATATTGTAATAATATATCATTTTCTATAGACAAGTATATATAGACACACACTAACTTTATGTATTACATTTATATTCATTCACATTTAATAATATATCATTAATACAAAATTTGTAAATATTTTTAAATCATTAATTTTAATAACACAAATTATAGTAGCGTCAAAATTTAATCATTGACAATTAATTTACTATCCATTATTTTGAAAAACCAATGTTCCATTAATTAAAATGTTAGGCCATATTTTTTAATTTTTTCGGTAAAAGTGGCTAGGACACGAAATATTTTATTAATAATAGCAAAAATTTTACAAATATGGTTCAGGTGGGCATACCGGTAGGAAAGAACTAGGAAGAAAACCTCTGGTTGTAGCCCATACAGATAAATTGATATAGTAATATCCTAGTCTACCCAAATCAAGCCAAAAAGAGATCCCCACCTAGAAATGTATCCAAACCTAACACAAAAACCCAAACAAGAACTTCAAAATAATGCCAAAGAATTCATGAAATCCCTATTATCCCATTACATCCAAGAAATACCCATCACAGAGAAAGGGGAAGACGAAGAAGGGGACCCGAGGGATGCAAATGTTGTTGTTGAAGAAAGTTATCTCTCATCCACCAACCAAACATAAATAGTTGATCCTCCATACATAGTGCAAGAATCTGAAGGGGATTACACACCCAGAGTGACACACCTACACAGAGAGAAACTCTACCTTTGGATAAAATCCATATTAGTACCACAAATATAGAAAAACTGAAATCCATGAAGCAAGAATATAATATGAAACACACACACACATATGAGAAGTAAAAATAAAAAAGAGTAGTTAAGAATATGATAAATCAGCATGGTAAGTTAGCCTCAAATAACAGTATCAAGATTATACCAAATGTGAAAATGAATTCATATCCACTTCTTGAAGCGAGAATGGGTCATCAATCACCTTATTCACCAGAAAATCAGGAACCATGTTGGCCTCTCTGAAACAGTGTTTAAACTCAAAGGATTGAAAATACATTAATATTTTGAGGATCAAATTCAGTCTGTATCTAAGTTTCCATGAGGAAGTATTTTTAGAGGTGATTATATTATAGGTCACCATTGAGTCCCCATCAATTATGATCTTAGATATCTTCATGGAGATAGCAATAGAAAGACCAAAGAGAAGAGCTTCCATCTCTGCTACATTGTTGGAGTCTGAGGGAAGATTTTTGCAAGCTGCTCTAATAATGTTCCCCTCAGAATTTCTAAAAAAATCCCCACTCTTGAAATGCCTAGATTTCCCCTAGAGGCACCATCATAATTTAGTTTCACAAAACCAAAAGGAGGAGAAGACTAAGTAGCATCAAGGCGGGAGGAGGAAGATGAGAAAGAAGCTTGACATCCATGAGGCGGAAGGGACTGGAGAAGAGGCCAATTTTCATGAATAAAAAAATCCCACTTAGTAAAATTCTTTTATCTCTTGATCAATTTAACCTGATATGTAAGCATCACTTCAGATATAGACTTTTCCATTTTTCCAATGACCTCGATCCATGAGGTAGATTTGCCTCTAAATACTCTTTCATTTCTCTTAAGACAAATATTCCATATGACTATAGAGGGGATCACCTCCCAAAGAGGTGCAAATGTGGAAGATTTGTGAAAAAAAGGCCAAGCTTTGAACTGATCACAAAGATTAGGGCCAATAGTTGTAAACCACCCCAGCTTGTGAATAAGTCAATACCAAAAATCAAGAGAAAAGGGGCAGTGAAGGAATAAATGATCAGAAGTTTCCATAAAGTATCCACAAAAAGTACAAGGAAAAACAACAATAATCCCCAATCTATCAAGTTTGGCCCCAACGAGGACCCTATCCTGGATGGCCAACCAAGAAAAGGCCCCTACCTTAGGAAGACATGCAGATCCCCATAAAAGTCTAATAGGCCAAGAGTCAGAAAATTGAAGATGAAAATTTGAGTCATAACCAACCTTAAACGTGTATTGGCTAGAAGGGGAACCTAACCAAATAAGTTCATCCTCAACAGGAGAGAATAAAAGAGGTCTAGATCTAAGTTCCTTATGAAGTTCTGCAGCCAAATTTGAAAAATCATGTAGGCTAGAAAGATCTTTCCAAACTGCAAGACCATCATGAATATCTAAATAATGGCAAACCTGGTCACCCCAAATCTGTTTAAGATGAGCATCTAAGGGGTTCCACTCCCGGATTTGAGATAAAGGTGTGTGCCCATTCCATGAGTCCTCCCAAAACCACGCTTTTGACCCATCATATATTAACCAAGAGAGGGAGGGAAGGATGAGCTCTCGACAAGAAACTATGAAATTCCACATGTCAGACCCCCAAGGTAAAAATAAAGCTATAAAGATTCTTTCCCTTTCATTAGATTCAAGGTACTTCGATCTCATTAATCTGGCCCATTTAGAATTCGGTTTTTGGTATAATTTCCAAAGTAATTTAGCACACAATGCTTTATTCTATAAATGTAGATCCCTATCTCCAGCACCCTGAATGGATGTAGGAGTAGAGACCTTACTCCAAGAAAGAAGGGGTAACCTTTTATTTTCAGTTACATTGTCAGCCCAAAGAAAGTCCCTTAAGATGGACTGGAGTTCTTCAATTGAATGCCTAGGCATCTTTAGGACCGACATAAGATAAATTGGGATGACATTTAAGACATATTTAATCATCAGTAACTTACCAGATAAGGTCAGCCATTTATGTTTCCATGAAAAAATCCATTGAGAAATTGGAGAAATAATCTTATCCCAGAAATAATGCTTTTCTAAGCCAGAATAGAAGGGGACTCCAAGATATCGGCAAGGAAACTCCCCCAAAGAGAAGCCCCAGAATTTAGAAAGGCTATTCTGAACTGAAGGGGTAACATTTAAGAAAACAATAAATCAATTTTTCTAGATTAATTAATTTCCCAGATGCCATGGAATAATCCTCGATGATTTGTTTAATAACTTGAGCTTCCATGATGGTGGCCAAAAATATTATGTGTATAGGATTCATTGCCATCATTAAATGAGACACCTTTCCAAATCCCAACCTATCTAGCATAACCTATAGATCTACTAAGTCCCTCAACCATTAGGATGAACAGGAAGGGGGAAAGGGGACCCCCCTATCAAATACCTCTAGAAGATGAAAAAAAAACCTCTAGGGGACCCATTAATAATAACAGGGAATGAAGGAGAAGATATGAAGGCTTGGATCCATTTTACCCAATTTTTGTGAAAACCAAATCTAGTGAAGACCATGAGAAGAAAGTCCCAGTCAACATGATCATACACTTTCATCATATCTAGCTTAAGAACCATAGCTAATTGGTTATATAATCAGATAGAGTGCAAAATTTCATGAGCCATAATAGCACCCTCCGGACTTTCTCTCCCAGGCACAAAGCCCCATTGCTCCTCAGAGATAATTTTAGGAAGGACCTTGGCCAACCTGACAGAAAAAGATTTGGTAAAAAATTTATATAGAGAATTACAAAGTGAGATAGGATGAAAATCAGAAAATGATTTAGGATCATTTTTTGGAATGAGAGAAACCCAAGTATGATTAAGCTCTTTCAACATGGTTTTGTGAATCCTAGCTTCCTCTAATGCAAGTAAAATATCATTTCCCATAAAATCCCAACATTTTTGAAAGAAAAGCATGGTGAATCCATTCAGACCTGGGGCTTGTCTGGGGCCATGGAAAAAACAATTTCTTTAAGCTCATTAAGTGTAAAGGGAGCCATAAGCATAATATTATCTGCCTCAGATACACAATGTGAGATATAATCTAACAAATAATTAGAACAATGATCTTGTTTCTTGGTTAGCATATTTGAGAAGAAGGAAACACCCTCATCAACAATGTCATTTTCATCTTCTAATTTCCCACTAGGGGATTCAATGTAAACAATTTTGTTTTTAAGACATCTAAGCTTAGTAGAAGCATGAAAAAACTTTGTGTTTCTATCCCCATCTACAAGCCAAGTTTCCCAAGATTTTTGTTTCTAGCAAATCTCCTCTCTAAGAATTACTTCCTCTAGAGAACATTTGAGATCCTTTTCTAGTGCAAAAGATTCGATATCCATTCCATTGTTAATAATAAAGTCATTAACTATGGCCAATTCTTGTTGCAATCTAGTTTTCTCCTGAAAAATGTTCTTAAAGGTATTAATGTTCCAATCTTTAATCTTAATTTTTAGTAACTACAATTTTTTGACCAGTCTAAATATTCAGGTGCCTTTCATATATGGAGAGTTTAGCCACCATTGTTTCAGAAAAGGAATACAATTATGATCTCAGAACCACATTGGATCAATCTTGAAGGTACCTCTCCGGAAAGAAGAGGATTCTGATAAATGTAACATAATCAGAAAGTAATCAGAACCAAAGATAGGGAAAATAAGTGAATGGTAGTCTATTTCACTCTGAAGCCATAAATCAAAAATAAGAAAATGATCCAACTGCTTTGCAATGTTACAAAAATCCACGCAACGATTTGTCCAGGTGAATTTTCCCACCTTGGGAGAGACTTCCATGAGATAATTATCATAAATAAACTGATTAAAGTCCATCATCACCTTTGGAGAAGGAATAATCCCACCACATTTCTCATCATTATTAAGGAATTCATTAAATTTCCTTCCCAAGATGATCAACTCCCCCTGGAGTTCCTGTATCAAATCACCTAGAAAGGTCCATAGCTTGGTTTTTTCAACAATGGGAATAGGGCCATAAATATTAAACACCCAGAAGGACAATTTAGAAGAGCAACTCTCAACCAGAGAGAGTATCCAATATTTACCAGATGAAATTTGTTCCAAAGTTACATTGAGTGGATCTCATAAAACCACAAGACCCCCTGAGGCACCATCAGAGGGGGAGGCCCGTAAACTACCCAACTTCCAGGAAGTAAACAATTTTATGGCAGCTTCATTAGATAATTTATTTTCTTGGAGAAGAACAATATTAAATTTAGAATTAAACAGTTGACTCATGATGAGATTCTTCTTGTTAGGGGCGTTTAAGACCCTAACATTCCAGGAAAGAACTCTCATGGCTCTAGAGGGGAAGTCTTAGCTCCCCTTCTGTCTTGAGCGTTTACTGATTTTTGTCCTCCAACATACTCAGGCTGGAGACTTCTTTTGACCTTAGCGACCCTCGTAGTAGGGGGGTTGAAAGACACTTTCTTTTTCCCATTCCTATGGATAGTTAATGAGGTAGTAATGTTTTTTGAATCCCAACATTAATCTCATCCCTAAGTTTAGATACACTTGAAGGTCTCCCTCTCTGTTTCACAGATGAAGGAGGGGAAAGTTTTGAGGAAGGAGATTGGAAGATCGAACAAGATGAAGATTGAACATTCATATTAATAATACCATCGTGAGAAGGTGGAAATGAGATGGGAACCTCTTGTAGGGATATATCCACATCTGGAGATAGCATCTCATAAGGATTTTTGGTCTTAGTAATTTCACCCTTGCATGTTAACCATGTCAAAGAAGTGTCAAAGTAATTAATGATAGAATCAGCGATCTGCTCATTCAAAATAACATTGGCTTCCTTAGCAATATCTTCCACCTGTGAAACCACTTGAAGAGATGGTTTGATTAAAATTGGATTGTCTACTAAACTTGCCATATGATCTCTTGTTTGAAGGGGTTGTAGACTATCAGTAGTTGATGGAATATTGGGAACAACGGTAAGTGCAGTAGAAAGAGAAGTGGAAAGAGAGAGAGGCTGGTAGGATTGAGGAGAGGGTAATGATGTGGGAGTAGGGAGAGAAGATGGGAGGGGAGAAGCAAGAGATGAGCCTCCAATCGTTGAAAGGATACGAGCAAGGGAGATGCGAGGAGATACCTCAAATATGGGGAGGGGTGGTGTGGTTAAATTCATGGAGGTAATAGGCGGGAAAAATGAAACAGAGGGATCAATTTGAGGAGAAGGGATGATGCAAGGCTCTTGATAGTGTTGGGAAGCAGAGATATTAGGGATAGGGGATGAATCAATCAAAGGTGGAGGAATGATACAAGAAGCTTGGACTGGTTGTATGTCAGGTATCATGGGAAAGGAAAAGGATACACTAGGCGGGGAAGTAGAAGGAGCTGGGTGATCAGACAAAGGCCTCGACATATTAATATCAACATCTGCATCAGAAAACCAAACAAATAAATCACAATCAATGGAAATTACTGGTTTAACCAAAAAAGCCTCATCTCTAACAATGGATTGTCTCCAGTTACCAAAAGGACAATCAAATTTACAAACATAAGGAATAATAATTGATTTAGTTGCAAGGACACAAACTAGGGTATAGAGTTTGTTCTCTTTCATACATCAATCAGTTCTAACAAAGGTACCAAAAGAATTCCCTAATGTCGTAAGAATACGCTAGTCATTAAACTCATAGGGCATATTAGAAGTGAAAACCAAAAGGGAGATTCTTGAGAGAGAATTTGCATAGGTTGAAAAAAGGGCTTCCATGGAGAGAGAAATACAACATTATCCTTCAAATTAATATATGGCCTAGTTAATGAATGCTCCTTAACCTCAACAGTATCAAAAATAATTACAAAGGTATCTGAAAATAGAACCTGAAAATATAAAATGCCAAAAAGTTCAGATCTAATTTCCTTCAACAATTTAGATGAAGAAGTTGATGGCCCCCATACCTCAATAATCACACCTCAATCTGTTAAATCATTATCGCACCAAAACTCTAAAGTGTTTTCAATAAGAATCTATGGGATAGGGCTCCATACTTCCTTCATTTTTAAACCATAATGATTATTCGTAGGCGGTGTAAAGACTTTTTCTCTATCATTGACAGTCGTACTCTTATCATTATCAATTGCCCCCATCAGATTTTGACATTGATTGGGGATAGACTCGCCTGGATACAATGAGGAGGATTTGATAACACCCTCCCGGCCATGACCAAAGGAGCCAACATGATGAGGGTTTCGAAACCATTTTTGAAACCCTAGCAAAGATCCTCTACTTGTCGTAGGGAAAAACCAATCCGCCAAAGAAACCCCAGAATTGCAAATGTCCACCCATTTCACATTCTTGAAAACCCATTGAGGAATTTTTTTTCTTGCATTGTATGAATTCAAACATCTTGGGAATGATTCCGAAAACTAAGAAAATATGTTGATCTCAAAGGACGCTTAATTTCCATGTCCCTCCAATGCCCTTTGTGAAAAACCCATTGAGGCGTATAGATAGCAAAGAGATTTGTGGCGCAAAGGTCATCAAAGGGCAAGTCGCCCTAGCGAACCTTCACAGTCGTGATTCAGTATTGCCAGCAACAATTATATTTATAATGAAAAAAATAACACTTATAACAAATGTGTGTAAATAACAATAGTTTTTTGTTTTTTATTTTATTTTACTGAATGACCATTCTATTATAACAGATAACCATGAAATTAAACAATAAAGGGAATTGCTACCTACCTCACAGCCGCAAATGGGTGATGCCCAGATATGGAAGTTGGGGGGTTGCTACCAATGGGTGATGCCCATATCTGGAAGATGGGGGGCTTCTGGAAGGTGTATGGCTAGAGATGTTTCTAATTTTTCCCTTTTTGTTGGTAATAAATGCTACTAATATGTCGAAGTCTCGATGTAGGGTTGGCTGATATGATTGCAATAACAAATGCCCACTGACTGAAGAAATGTAATATATGTGAAGTCGAAAGATTCAAACTCCAAAGCTACGATGTTCCAATCTTTACTGCTCTTGTTCCAAAAGCTTGAAAATTGGCAATCCATAGTGTAAATTCCTATGCTATTTTGGATCTGCTTATGGAGGATCTGTATCTCAATCTGCTTTTACCTTTCCTACTGGAAAATATGCTCCTCGATCTGAATACTAATATTCAGATCTACAAATCATACTCATGACCGCGGTCTTTAATCATCAATCAAATTTAGCACTATTTCTGGCTGCAACAATAATGTCGTGATAATAATTTGTGTAATTCCTGTGAACCCTTCAGACAAGGATTTAAAATTTTTGTGACATCCATTCTTCTTCAGCGACTCTTCAATACACAAAAAAATTAAGATGCTCTGGTTGAAAAAATTTAACATCTACCAAACCATTTTTCTTCTGATGTCGTAGGTGCTTCCGGAGGCCATAAATTTCTTGTCACATTACAAAAGTAACTGTAGTAAAGCTTCGATCTGAAGGAGATGGAACCAAAATCTGTTTAGAGATGAAATGAGAACCAGAGCGCAAATAGTGCACAGTGTATGTATGTAAGAAAATGTGGATTGCACTGCATCCGAGCTCCGTCACCGTCGATTGACAGAACCGCCCGGCGCGCTATCCCAATTAGCAATATATCAATCCTTTTTTTGCACGAAATTGAGCCTTAGCAACTTTTGATTTTTCAGAATTATTGAATCTGACTTTGATTTTGATCTCTTTTTTGTTCTAATTCTAGAAATTTTGCTTGAATCTGCACTTGAAATGATGCTTTTGACCTAACAAATTCACCCTCTTAACTCTGGTTATTTATCCCTAACTCTGATTTGATTGCTAGAGATCGCTTGGAAAATGTTCTTTGAATTGATCTTATTTGAGCTTGGAACTTTCAGATCTGATTTGATGATAGGGATTTATTTTCTTAATTATGTTAGGCCATAGGCCATTTTTTATTATTCTATAATTGGTCGATAAAGATTAGGGCCACTAATCACTAGACACAAGCAAGATTGCTTGGCCTAAATTGGTAACTATAGATGTCTAATAGAGGTGCAAGCCCTCATGAATGATCAATCCTACAAGAATTTGTCGATTGACCAACCAAACAATCAATTCTCCTTCTCAGGTTTTTCATGGAAGAACTCTAACAAACTTGCATGAAACTATGAAAGATGATAGCTTATTTCCATCCACAACCACCAAATGACAGATCTATAATAATAGTAATTCTAAAAGAGAACTTATCTACTTATCAATTTTTTTTATTTTTTTATTGTAAAAGTAGCCAGTCAAGGGGTTTGACCCTTACACCACTGTACACACTCAAGTGGTGCACTTCTCTAAACCATTTCTTCCAAGAGGATCCATGGATTGGAAACCTTGAGAAATCGGTTTAGAGCTCCCTAGGCATGGAGTGCAAGGATATTTTGAGTATTGCTCTCAGCTAGAGCTAATTAAGCCTATGACCTTGCTAATAA
>MU226999.1:1087990-1101084 GCA_018584345.1 Thuja plicata
AAATTAATTTCATACGAACTATGGATGACCCATCAATGGTTATATAGAAACTAAGCACAATAGTTGTATTACATTGTCAATATTAATGACATCATTGTAAACAATTTCATCACCTATATATATATATCAGTGTGTATTAACACATGTAGGTGAATGATTAGGTGATCTTTTGTTTTAGTAATAATTTAAAAAAAATAAAAAAATTGGTGTGTTTTCTTGTGGAAATTTTGGGCATTACATCCATGAATGAAATGGAATGGATACTTTGGATACTGAAATGAAAATCCATGATATACAGACTTATAGGAAATCTTCATTGACCCAAAATTTGTACACTAATGGATTTAGCAGAACTGAAAAGCCATTAGAGAAGCTAAACTATTCCAAAGAGATATTTTATGGCTCTCTTTTCATCCAAACAATAAAAGGATTGAATATTACAAGGAAAGTCATGGTTCACAAAATAGGTGGAAGCCCTTGTGAAACACTTGACCCTTGCTTTCAAAAGCACAAAAGATTCACCCAATACAGTGTGTTGGAAAATAAATTAATTACCAACTACCACTGTCGGCACTGGCATGCGCAGTTAGACTGGAAACTTCCAGCACCTTCAAACATTGTCCACACAAACTACATAATTCTATAATGTTCTCAATCTGGAGCATTCTAAAGACCTCTATTTAAAGAGGCAGCTATAATGGGTTCACCATGTGATATTTATCTGATCATTGTGATCAATAGAGGATCCTTCATTGGCTTCTCCTCTTGTGTTTTCTCTGTCTCTGTGTTTCCTCTTTACATTGCTCTTGTTCTACTATGTTTTTCAACATGGTATCAGAGCCCATGTGATATTTGGGTGTGAAGCATTGTTGTTCAAGACCAAAAGAAAGGCCACGTAGAAAGGGGATTGCAGATTAGTGCTGAAGAAGAAATCACTAGCTATAAAGGGAGATCGTTGTCTACATCCACAATGCTAAGAAAATGTGGTATTTGTGAAGAACAAGGGTGCCGCTGATTGAAGGAATCTGCTTATACTTTATGATTTTACTGAGTTTTGTGTATGTATTTCAAGTGTTTCTGGTTTGGGATTGTTGAAATATTTTTCCATCAGAAGAAAGGAATTTATGTTGCTAAGAATTTATGTATGTATTAAGAGGTGCAAAACATGGAGAATTGTTGCTACATGTATGTGAGAGAATTTATTTGCTTCCTTGATCTAGTATGGACGATGCTTTATATGGGAAGTTTTTTGTGATGAGTGGTTTCCTTTCTTTCTGGTGAGTCCTGTATTTTTGTTGCGTCCTTTTTGTTTTCTTGCACAGTGAGAGCAGTGAGAACATTTGGTGTTGTTGCTGTAATTATGGGTACACTAATTCTCAGAAGTTTTAAGAAAGGTGGGTTTGAAGGTTTGGATTTGTTGTGACCTTGAGTGATATAGAATGTTTTTCTTGGTAAAGTCGATGAATGGTGATTACAAGTGATGCCAATGAAATACAAGTCTACTGTTGTAAAATGAATGTGTGAAAAAATAAAAATAAAAATTTGTCTAAATGTGTTGTTCTCAAGAGTGGTCATATAAAAGAAGATTTTCTAATTGATACCCCTCAAGAAATCAATATTTTCATTTTGTGAAGTGATTGATAGTATTTGGGAGGCTCTTGAAAAAAGGCCAATTCCAAATAGTGTGCAATCACGAAGTTGAAGAATGTATTTTACTTGAATTATTGTAAGGGGTGCATTATCGGTTGTACCCGACACCCTAGAAGTTTTTGGTTTAATTTATTGATGAACCATGTATCCGAAAATGAGTCCTATAGAAATGACGAGTACAACAGATGGGCACCCATGTATATCATTAGATGGATTTATTTTCATGTGGCCTCGATAATCACTTTTCATGCAGGTGCAAATCGAGAAAATCTCAGAGTGATGATGGTTTCCCCGCAATAATGATTTATGGTCATTAGAACCAGTGAGTGCTTGATTTGTGGTAATCCTGAAACCATTTATTGTGAAGTTCGTGGTCATTCTTAAATCACTTTCTAATTTCTTATGTGAGGTTTGTGGTGAGCTAAAACCACTTGAGTGCAAAGTTTGTGGTGACGGAAAAAGTACTTCAAACTTGCACATTGGTTAGGGGTAATCCATGACAACCCAACAATGAGGGATTGGGGAAACAATGTGAAGAATTTGATAAGTGAATTATAAATGGGTATCTAACAAGGCCATAAGCCAGGACCCATCGTTTCTAGATTATGGGGGGATATCTAAAACAATTCGATAATTAATTTATGGGGGGATGTTGGAAAATAAATAAATTACCAACTACCACTGTCGGCACTGGCATGCACAATTAGACTGGAAACTTCCAGCACCTTCAAACATTGTCTACATAGACTGCACAATTCCATAATGTTCTCAATCTGGAGCATTCTAAAGACATCTATTTAAAGAGGCAGTTGTAATGGGTTCAATGTCAGATCTTTATCTGATCATTGTGATCAATAGAGGATTCTCCATTGGCTTATCCTCCTGTGTTTTCTCTGTCTCTGTGTTTCCTCTTTACATTGCTCTTGTTCTGCTATGTTTTTCAACATGTACCAATAGAAGTGATT
Source organism: Thuja plicata (assembly GCA_018584345.1). Lineage (NCBI taxonomy): Eukaryota > Viridiplantae > Streptophyta > Pinopsida > Cupressales > Cupressaceae > Thuja > Thuja plicata. The sequence continues at coordinate 1,090,606 of MU226999.1, forward strand.
TCCTTTTCTACCAAGTGAATATTGGGAGAAGATGGTTCTGATTTATTTAGTACATACTTCTTGTTGTATCATGTAGGTGCAATGAGTACTAAGTGTTCCATTCATTCTTATGAGAATGAATGAAACACTTAGCACTTATTGCATTTAGGTGATGCTCGCATAGGTAAAACATTAGACCTTTTTAGGAGGTCGCCCATCTCAATACTAGTGCAACTTAAAGTCACTTAATTATGAAATTTCCTCCAAAATTAAATTTAGAATACTGCACATATTTTGGTGATACTAATAAAAACAATTGGTTGCTTATGATGGAAAATAGCTGCTACAGCTCTTTCTCGTTGCCTGTGTGCAGGGAGCTTTTGAGCAGCGCATAGCCATCCATCAAAGCGAAAGGGACGAGGAATGTATTCAAAATATTGAAGAATAGACAAGGCACATGAACTGTTCGACACAAAATTCTCTGGTAACGTAAATAATTGCAGGATAAACACAATGGATTTGTTAATTAGGTTTAAAAATTATTAGCCTGAAATTACAGAGCCTTCGCCCACATCCATCCTTCCTGCACTTTACAACAGTTTATGGTGTCTACAAAAACGCAAAGGGAGAGGTTTCTGCCTGATAGTGAAGGAATAAACTTCTTAAGAAAATATAATAGATTTACTTTTCTTAAAAATATATTAACGTTGTATCTTCGTAACGGGCCTATAGCTCAGTGGTAGAGCATCTGACTGCAGATCAGGCGGTCCCTGGTTCGAATCCGGGTGGGCCCTTTTTTTAAAGGAAATGTCTTGCGAGTAAAAACTATTTGCGAATGCGCCTTAAAACGCATATTTTCTAATGTCTTTTTGACAAATCTATTTTGCATATATGCTTCTATCATTGCATACCATGGACCTGCATTTCTTTGAGGCAATCTGTTAGACGGTTCAACTCTGTGATCTATATTTTCACATTTTGCATATATATTGGTTAAGTAGTTAAAATCTGTACATTTTTATTGGTTCTTATAATAGGATATTTGTACATAAGTGTTAGGAAAAGTAGTTATTAGTAGAAAATGTATTGGTTATTAGAGGATTATGTATTAGATTAGTTGTGCAAATTTTTGTGGTGGTTTTTCTTTGACCCTTGTCTACATAATGAATCTCACAACATTTGTCTTGACTACCAAGAAGCCACGACAATAGCTATACACAATTTGAGTCACATATGAAGATATTAAGACAAAATTGTCACAATCCAATGTGTCATTAAGACATTAAGACAAAATTCTCAAAATCCTATGTGGAAATTTCAAATCACTTCCAATTTTTTTCAGTAGTTTACCTAACAAGTCTCATGCTTATAACTAAGGTACTATGATTTTAGGGCCACATCATCATATATAATGCCACACTAGCATTTTTTTTTGCCAAGGTGTCCAAAACAACCCAAAAAAAAGTGAGAGCAACAATCGTGCAAAAGGGACACCCATACTTGTGTAGCTAATGTGGCAACACATTATTGGTTATTTTTACAAGTAAAGGTACATTCCATTCAATTATGGGTAGTCATTATAGAAATAACAACTTTAAAGTCACAACTATTGGTGCAATATTGTCGAAAAATTGGACATTAAATCGAGAAGTGTAGGTGTTAAACCAATAAGTATGGATATTAAATCAACAACTCCTATCACAAACATTGGAACGAGTTCAGGTACTATAATGATTATTTTACCCTTCCCCTAATAGTCTAACTGAAAAATGGAGTTCGATTTAATTCTGGTGGATTATATTTTGTAATAAAGCTTACATTGCATGCAAATAGTCAATTCCTAGGATAGAAATTGTAATTGTTTTTTTTTTTTCCACACAAAGATTTGTTGACTTTATAAATAAATGTCATTTTGCACTTAAATTCTTAATGATTTAATTACTTATTGTTGAAATCATTGTTCACTAAGTATTAGCATTGTTGATTCAAAATTCGCGTAGATAATGCATTTAGGCTGGGGTCTCATAGAAGGGGGCTTCCTAAAAAAATAGAGCTGAATTTGCTTAGATTTTTTAGAAAAATTTCACAGCTAGTGGCCCCATGAATTTTGTAGTGCACTACAGTGTAAATGTTTAAATTCATACATTTAAAGAAGTTGGTGGTCTCGTGAATGCAATATTTTTGTCTTCCCTACATTGTGCATTTTTTTTTTTAAATTCCGTATTTTGGGGGAATTTTTTTTAAGAAAATTCTGAAATTAAATATTTGACAAGTGGCAAAAAAAATTCCTAAGCTAGTGTTGCAATTTCTAGCCCCACCCCATTTTCAACCATGCTTAAAAGTAGGAGCTCCTATTTTGTAGGAGAAGATTCCAAATAATCTCATAGCAAAAAGAAAATTCATGGGACCTCCTCTTCCTAAAAAATAGAAGTCCAACACCCTCATAAGACACTACCCTTAGATAGTCGCATGAAAATAGAAAATGTCTAAACAACAAACTAAAAAGCATAACTTATGAACACTTGGTTTTTTTTCTTTTATATTATGAAGTTTAGTTGGTTGGATAGCCATGCATCCTGAAGACACAGGGTTAACGCTCATTGACTGCATCAATCAGAAATTATGAGGGTTGAATTCACCAAATTAGACATTAACACCAAATCGCTAATTGTCAATATAATACTCTCATTGTGATGATTCCAAATTAATAGTCATCATGGATGACAACTTATAGGTTGGAACTAGTCACCAAACACATGTGCACATGGAATATAACACATGTTTTAATGCATCAGCATCTTGGAAGCCAAGTTGTCTGATATCTATAACCCTTTGTACCACCATATCCCTAAACACAGGTAATGCATTCACAAATCCATTTAACTCTTGAATGTTGTCTTCTTTTATCTTTTTCTAATGTCCATAACCAAGTCTTCAGATCCTTTTCTTTGCTTGATGTCTTTCTCTCATTCTTCAGCAAACTGCTACAACAATTCTTCAAAACTTGAAATTGGAACTTATTGTAATTTTTGTCGTGCTAGACAATACTTTCCTTTGACTTGATACATATGTTATGCCTTTTGAAAACCTTTCTTGAATGCTATCAACTTTCACATGCAAACTTTTATACTTGAACAGATTCTTGATTATACCTATAATAGTTTGCCAACTTGATCCTTAAGTCCATCCACAATCCATTTCACGCATCTTGTCCTTCTTGCATTCGTGATTCCAACATGTCTTTTCACATTGACTCTTAAAACCACACACACTACAAAGGTGTAAGTCCCAACATATGTCCTTCATATGTCATTTCGTATTGCAATGTGAACATTGCTCATGTCTTGTCCTTGATCTACCTTGCTTTTACATGTATCATTCTTTCTTCTTCCCATGACATACCCAAGGCCTTCATACTTATGCCTCATTGTTCTCTCAATTAGATTCCTCATTCCTTGTTCATGTTTTCCTAGTCTTTTACCTTTGTATCTCATTCTTTTCATAATCTTCAAACCAACATTTTCTTCATTTCCATTACATCTAACAACAATATTCTTTTCATCTTGCCAATTTTTTTCACAAACAACTTCAACAAAATCGCATTTGTCAAGTGACGAACTTAAATCATCTATACTACAAGAAATGTCACATATCAATTTCCTTGACTTCAAAATTTCATTTTCTTCATTTAATTTTGATATTTCCTTCTTGTATAAACTAATCTCTTCTAATTTCTTCATTGTATCCTCCAAATCTACATTTCATTTCCTAATCTCAATCTTTTCCTCTTCTAATCTCTTCAGTTTCTCTTCTAAACCATCGAACAACTTCACTCTTTGTTCTAGTTCTTCAGTCATTTTCTTAAACAATTTTAACTTTTCCTCTAACTCTTTATTTTGTTCTCCAACTTTCCACAAATTTATCAAAAGAGCACTATTTTCCTTTTTCAAAAAATCCATCTCACAAATTGAATTTCAATTTTCTTTTCCCATTAAAATAGACAAATGTAGTTACTCACCTTGTACACTTGCTCCCTCTTCTTTGATATCTTATCACTGTAATAACCAATAATCTAACAACTAATGTTGTAATAGTATATCAATTATCTCTTCTACAAATTTCTTCCAACTTTTAAATCATGGTGACTTATTTTAAACTTCAATCATAACCCAACATACTAACATTTGTGACATGAAAAAACTTCAACTTTAAACACAAATGACTTTCTAAACACAAATGACTTTCTAAACACAAATTCAAACTTTAAACACCAATTTTCAAGAATATTGCACCCTTCTCTAAGCAATAATGTACTATGACTTCTTGATATGGATGATTACAAGTGTTAATATTTGTGCCTCAAACTTACTGGTTTCACGGAGCTCTGTCAAAACCTGAATTCGAAAGTGGAAGAAGCCACGTATAGCCTTATGCAGCACCCAGGCCCACCAGCGAGTAAGCATCTCAGTGGACACATGGTACTCGAGTGTGGGTTTCGGGAGAAGGCAAAAAGGAACATGAGAAAAAGTTGCGTCATGTCGCCAAGTGGAAAATGTTCTCTTGAGATGAAGCGAAGACAAAAGTGGAAGATCCTTTTGCAGCGCCTGGGCCCACCAACGGATAAGCGTCTCAGTGGACACCTGGTGCTTGAGTTTTTTTTTTTTTTTTTGATGGAAACAACCAAATTACATAGATATCGACATCTCTTCCATTATATAGCTGATTAAAACATTATGAGTAAGCATACATCTAAACCAGAAGTCATCCTTTGGCTAAGCTGCCACATGCAGGGGGATCCAGTCCGTCAAAGTCACCCAGGGGCCGAACCTGGCCCAAACGCGCCTCCAGGGGTTTGAACCTTGGTGGATGGCAATGTCATACCATCGTCCTCACCAATTGTGCCCAACCAATTGAGCTACAACCCTTTGGTAGGTGCTTGAGTTAGAGTTCTAAGCAAAGGGGAAAAAATAACATGAGTAGAATGACCGTCGTGTTGCCAAGTGGAAAACGCACGCTCCAACCAATGTTTTGTTTGCTGAGTTGATGGTGTTGAGATCGTAGGTTGACCTAATCAATGTGGATCTAAACTATTGGTTGAACCTATGATCTCAACACCATCGAATCATTTAGTAGAATGAGGTTTGTACTGAGTTGGAAGTCATTCTGGCATGTCGGTCATTCAAAGCAGTTGTTTGTGCGATGATTGATCTTCAAGAATTGAAATGAAATATTGCAGGGAGGTGGTTATCTTTCAGATGTAGGATTTGTTTTATATTTAAAAGAAAATAGAGAGAGATAGACCAGAAGAAAAGAACCAATGATCAATTGATGATCGATTGAGTGAAGATTCGGTTGAGGTGCTCGAGAATAGTTGTAGTGAGTCTTTGACTATAATCTGTGGGAAGTATTTGATTGAGTATCTAGTGTTTTCTGTAAATAATGGGAGGAGATGTTGTTGAGGTTGATGCTACTGAAGTGCTCGATGAGTTGCAGAGTGTCAACAGACTGTTCTCTATGGTAGACTTGTTGATCGAGTACTTCGTATGATGTTAAGAACAAAGACTGAGGATGTACACTTGAAGAAGTATTAATCTGTAACTTTTATGTAAAAAAATGCTTTTGTAATACAAGTGATTTCTACTTTGGTGTGTGGGTTTTTACCCGTAAGGGTTTTCCCATGTAAATCTTGTGTTTTGTTCTATTTGTATTGATTTTTTTGGTTACTATGTTTCAGTTTTGTGTATCTTAATGACCGCAATCGAAATTGAAATTCACCCCCACAAATTTCCCCTAAGATTTTGACATTGTGGAAGGTGTTTCCACACCTTGCTTTCCTAACAAGTGGTATCAGAGCCTGGCCAGTTGTGTTATCCTTGTGGGTTGGATAGGGGGTTTTTTCATTCCTCCAGTGGGAGTCTTGCAGTAGGATGGATGATAAAGATTGTAGATTGAGATGGAAAGCACATTAGGAAGAGTAAACTTTGACAAGTTCAATGGTAGAAATTATAATTTATGGAAAATTAAGATGAAAGATATGTTGGTAGACAGAGATCTTTGGATTGCAGTGTCTCAAAGTAAACCATCAGGCATGCCACAAGATGTTTGGGAGATTGCGGATAGAAAATCCAAAGGGAAGATTCGAATATGTTTAGCGGAATTTGTTCTATTGAACATTCATGAGGAGAAGATAGCAGCTTCTTTGTGGAAGAGACTTGGGGAAATTTATCAGGGAAAGTCTCTAGTAAATAAGTAGTTCCTGAGGAAGAAATTGTACTCCTTAAAGATGGACGAGGGTACATCTGTAGCAGATCATCTAAATTTTTTCAACATGATTTTTGAACAATTTACTTTGGTAGGAGTAAAGATTGATGATGAGGATCATTGTATGCTTCTATTATGTTCCTTTCCTGACACTTGGGATCATCCGGTCATGGCCATTGGGAGTACAACAACCACTTTCCAAATGGAAGATGTGGTTACTTTGTTTCTAGTAGAAGAGGCTTGAAGGAAATCTTCTGAGATGATCAAGGAGGCTCTTGTTGTCCAAGTTAGATCAAAGGAAGGAGGCAAGAAGAAGGACAAAAGTCTACATCCAAGTCACATGAAAGGTCTAAGTCTCTTGGAAAGAATTTCAAAGAAAAGTATTGGAATTGTGGGTAGACTGGTCATATCTGAAAGGATTGCAAAGAGGAGGAAGAGAAGAAAAAGAAGATTTATTTAGATTTTGAGTCTTCTCAGAGTGATGATGGAGATTCCTTTTGTGTTGCTTTGTAAATTCATACGTCTGTTGATGTCTAGTTAGATTAATTCAATATGCATGTAGAAGATGTTTGTTACAATGTCATGTGTGACTTCATACCACAATTCAGTGGGAGTTGTTGGAAGTGATGCAAATTCATCATTGTATGATGGATGATCTTCATTAGTGTTTCAGATGTTGGAGAGTTCCTTAGATCTTGTTGCTGGAGAAGGAATTTTCACATTTCCTAGTTTACTATTTGGGAATGGTTATCTTCATGCGACTGAAGATGTTGACATCTTAAGGGCTCAAAAGGGTCTTTGGTAAAGGTATAGTTTTATTATTTCATTTAACATGTTATCCTTGTTGATAGGATGGTTTCATTACTATGTCATGGTATACTCTTGATGCACATTTAGAGTTTTGACATGTTATGGTATGTTCATTTGGAGCAAGTTATCTTTTTGGTTGAGATGGTTAGATCATGTTGTCATGTATATGTTCTTGAGTCCATGGTTGGAACTTTGAAATTGATCTTGGTTTAGTTTCTTGGTATTGAGTAAATTAATCATTTACTAGATACTTCATGATATTTTTGTGTTGCATTTGGAGTTGGTATGGATTGGTCGGTTACAGGTACTTGTGGATGCTTAGAGATAGAGGTGATGTTGATTTCTCTTGTGATTAGAGATGTATTTGTTGGGACGGTTGATGGTTTCAATAGGAAGACCAAGGAGCATTCACCTTGTAGGACCTGAGAGGATATTATTCTTGGATTAGTCTTGGAGACTTGGATATATTGGATGAGCATTATCATTCCCCATTCTTGGTCTACTCGATGGTTTATTACTTGAGAGCTTATGCCCAGTGTTCTTTTCAGGTGTATTAAATTATATGCTTATCTTTCATGAACATGAATTTGGAGCTATGGTGTGACCTAGTTTTGAAAGATTCATTTGAGAGATTGTTGGAATTAGTTATCTCTCTGTGCATTTATAATATTATGATATCCTATGGCTATTTTTTGGGAGATGTATTATTGGGTGTAATTCCTTGGTTTAAAATGGTATTAGTTTGTGTTAGAATAGTCCCAAAGGATAACTGAGAGAGGGGGGGTGAATCAGTTATCAGTAACTTTAATTATTTTCTTTTCTTAACTTCAAAATACAATAAATTAAATGTTCATTCAGATAACACAGTACACAACACACAATTGATTACGGGGAAACCAAATGGTAAAAACCCTGGTGGGAATTATCACCCACAATGAACTATACTTGTTTATAGTAATCCATGTTAGAAGATCTTGCAACCCTGTTAGGAGTTGTTCTTTACAAAGAAATAAGTATAGTGACATGGTTAACAGTTTGACCTTGTTAGGAGTCTTTTACAAATAACCCTGTTAGGGGTGAGTACTCACTGTCCAAAAGCTCACTGCTTCAATGGTGAAGGCTACAACCTTCTATAGAACATATATGCACTATATCTGATGATGAACTGTAGAGTAGACCTGTTGTCTTGATCAGTTCCAATGTATTGTAATATTCTACTTCTTCTTCACATAAACTCTTGATGAATGAACCACAACTGATATTGTTCTCTGTATATTTTTTGTCTCTTTTCGTATCATTAACACTTAGCGTATCATAAATGACTTGCTATAAGTATCTTCCTCAAAGTATGAGATCATGGGACCTATAATACAACTCTTCATAACATCCTTGTCGGCTTCACTAAGCACGCAAGAATAATTACAACTGCACAAATATAAACTAAATAGACGCGACGCTTCACTAAGTCGGCCTCACCAAATTATCTCTAACTTTGCAATCTTCTTGAAACATGTTTGGTGCCTTTAGATAACTATCATCAACTCATAACTAATCATGAATATACACACGCATATCCTGAAGATAGGCGCAACTCAAGAAACACGTTAAATATGTCAGCTCTAAATAGATAATCTTCCAGAACTGTAACTCACAATAACAAAATTACACAACTTGACTGAAACATCATATCTGAATCTGCATGTATGCACATAACATAATAAACATGTCTACAACATGTATATAACCATGCAAGGCTTGATATCATCATTCAGATAAGTACATATAGAATCACTACTGTGTATTATATGTTGTCATCAATGACAAACATACAATCAATCAACTACATAGAAACAAATCTCCAACAATCTCCGCCTTTGACATTGATGGCAACATATGATATTAAAAACATCTTCAGCACGTGGTGTCTTCTTTCTTTTACAATCTTCTCAATATCCTCATCAAAGATTCCTCTACACTGCTTCATTTCTTCTGACTATTTTTATACTCCCCCTTTGACATCAATGGAAAAGGGCACCATAAACAATTAGACACAAGTACTACTCCAGAAGTAGAGTAGTCAAGCATTCATCAGTCACTAAGGACTGATGTTCTTGCTGCTTTATCTAATCAGACTCAGGAAAGGGAATTACTCCCAACTTCTCCCTGAGATACTCAAAAGTATCTTTTGCTAAAGGTTTTGTGAAATTATCTGCCAACTATTCTTTGGTGCTCACATAGTCCAATTTCACTTCTTTGTCTGCAACCTTTTCTCTTAGATAATGGCACTTAATCTCTATGTGTTTGGTCTTTGCATGCATCACAGGGCTCTTAGACATGTTAATAGTGCTAGTGTTATCACAGTGAATAACAATAGGATAATCAACCTGAATACCAAAGTCTTTAACCATCTGCTTGATCCAAACCATAGTTGAAAAATTCAGTGCTGCTGCAACATATTCAGCTTCTACTGCTGACTGAGAAATACAGTTCTGCTTCTTACTTATCCAAGAAACCAACCTATCTCTAAGAAATACTGCTCCTCTTGAAGTACTCTTCCTATCATCAATACAACCTTCCCAATCTGCATCTGTATACACATGAAGTTGTACATTCTCTGATTTAGGATACCATAAACCATAGTCTATAGTTCCCTTTAGATATCTGAATATCCTCTTGATTGCCATTAGGTGATTTTTCTTGGGTTTAGCTACAAATCTTCCAACAATGCTAACTGCATTAGATATGTCAGGTCTAGATTGAGTTAGATAAATGAGTTTTCCAATCATAGATTTGTACAATGTCTTATCAACTGTTGTTGAATCATCATCTTTTGAAAGCTTGCTTCCTATTATCATAGGGGTGCATACTGGCTTACAATCTTCCATCTTGAAGGTCTTCAATATTTCCTTCACATATTTTGACTGATTAATGAATATACCTTTATCTGTTTGTTTTACATTTAGTCCCAAAAGTATTTTATAGGACCAATCACGCTCATTTGAAATTCATTCTGCATTTATTTTGCAAACGCTGCACTAAGCTTGTCATTACCTCCAAAGATAATGTCATCAACAAATATGGCAACTAGTAGTAATCCATCAAGTGTCTCTCTTGTGAATACGTTACAATCTGTTGCACCTTTCTTGAATCCAATATTGGTAAGATAACCATCAAGTCTCTCATACCAAGCTCTTGGGGCCTGTTTAAGACCATAGTGTGCTTTCTTCAATCTACATACCATGTTTGGTTTATCTGAAAGATTAAATCCTTCAGGTTGTTCAATGTAGACTTCTTCCTTCAAGTTATTGGAGCTCTCAATTTTTGGCAAAATTTGGAGTCCTATAAAGTGATAAAACTCTAAAAAATGGAATCCTAAACTCTATGCCCAATAATTGATGATATGATGGAGTACATGAAATGGGATACAAA
>MU226999.1:1116186-1139529 GCA_018584345.1 Thuja plicata
TCATCAAAAGTATGGATTCTCCTTGATTGAATACACTTTCAATAAATAAAGAAAGTCTCTCTAGTGCTCTAACTAATCCTAAGGAAGACTCCAGCATATTAGAACTCAGTAAACCACCAATGGTTGTTAAAGATTTGCACTCAATTGGACTCAGTAAACCACCTATTGGACCTAGAAGTGATCAGAGGTAGGAGATTTAAGAAACCCTTGGATTAAGGGTTTAAAAGTGCTAAATATGGGGATTTTGGGGTTCTCGGTGGATTGAGCCCTATTCCTTTGAGGTTTGTTCATTTTCAGACATTATTAAAGACTGATGAAGGTTTGGAGTCTTTGGAGTGCAAGGAGTCTATGGTTGCTTTGTTATTTGTGGTCTTTTTAAGCACTTTTGAAGCCATAGTGTGTATACAGTCACACCTGGTCTAAAAGAGTCCATAGAAAGCCGACTGCCCTAGTTTTATGTCAAAAATGGTCTATAGATGACTGCCACATGATTTCTTTTGGATTTCTCCACCAAATGATCTTAGACCGGTCGCAATTGAAAGCTATGACTCTAGGTAGACTTCCTATGGAGTCAGATTTGACATTCCAATCCACACGAAGTCGGCAGAAAACAAATACCAGTAACAAAAATGTTAAAAATGTGCCAGCAAATACCAAATACATGATGCCCTAGCACATTGCTCACAAGACCTAAGTAGGTAACCAATAAAAAAATGCCAAACAAATGCAGAGTAAGGAAATCCTTACAGGCGGTCCTCCTTTTACACCAAATCACAGTGGCAACTCTCGCAGGTAGGCTGTCCTCCTTTTACACCAAATCACAGTGGCAACCCTCACAGGCAGGCAGTCCTCCTTTTACTCTCACCAAATAATAGTTCAAACAATCGCAGGCTCCAGCTCCTTCGCGTGCTCCCAACTTAAAACCAAACAATGAAATGAGATACACAATCTTTTTTCTTTTTAAAGTTATGCCCGTGTTGGTCAAAATTCCGACCTACATGGTATTGGTCAAAATTCTGACTAACACGGGCATGGATTAAAAAAAAGGAAGTTTTCCTTCTATAATCCGACCAACCTAAATCTTTTTAATTGACGATTGAAAATTTTGGTAGAAAAATGAGGTCAAATGTAGTAGTGTTAAAGCCCCATTTAAACCTATCATAAGCCTTAGCCATATCAAATTTAATAAACATTGATCTCTCCCTAGAAATAGTCAAAGAATGGATAGCCTCAGTAGCAATAACCACTCCATCTAGAATTTGTTTTCCTTCCACAAAACCTCCTTGCTCATCTGAGATAATAGTGGAAAGCCACGTTTTAAGCATTTCTACAATCAATTTTGTAATAACTTTGTAGACCACATTACACACACCAATAGGCCGAAAGAAATCTAATTGATTAGCCCCTTCCTTTTTTTGGGATAAGAATAAGGAATGTGGAGTTCAAGGCCCGGAGCATCTGTTTGTTAGCATACGATTCTTGAACCACAGCTAATAGATCCTGATTAATAATATCCTAGAATTCCTGGAAAAATTATACAAGAAAGTCATCAGGACCAGGAGCTTTTCCCTTACGCATACCAAAGACCACCTCCTCCAACTCAGACATAGAAATCAACCTCATGAGAGAACATAAGAGACTGAAAGCTCATGAGTGGCTTCACAAGGATAGGTAAGGATAGAATCTTAGGAATGCCCAATGCAAGGAGTAGGGGATTAATCTAATGCAAGGAGAACATGTTGGGAATGTGAAATTTAACCAATATATGATTTTTCTTCTTTCATTTTTTGATTTGATAATTGCATATATGTTTGTATAAATACATATGTACATATTATGTTTGATGTATATGTGTCACATTAATAAAGATATTTTCCTATTTTAAGAGTAAATGTATTCAATTTTGATAAACTACTCTAAATTTGTGTTTTCTATCTGATTTTGTATCTTTTTCTTCATTTTGTCAATTTACTCTTGATTATTTTAACAAAAACAAATCCAATACCAAAGTGAGGAAGAAAAATAAATTTAAAAACATCAAGGTGACAAGGCTCAAAGTTTGGGAGTATCAAACACCCTTTAGATATGTCAATAGGGAAATTTTTAGAGCCTATGATATAGTGGATGTCCAAGACCCAAAGACATTTGATACTGCGAGTATAGCAACCGATTCATTTAGAGGGAGTGGGAGGAGGGAAACAAAACTCTAGAATTTCACGGGATTGGAAGTAATAACATAACATGAGAAAGTCAAAAAGCCTGCCCAAAGAAAGTGACCCAAAAAACACTCTCATACTTGGAAATTGGGGCATTTTAATTGTGATGGTTATCATTACCCAAGGTTATTTTTCTCAGTGGTTATTCTCACCTTTGGTTCTATATTAGAAAAATGATCCAAACACTCTCGTACTTAGAAAAATTGGGACATTAGAATCAATTGCTTAATCTTAATGATTGTCACTAGCCCATTATTTTTCTCAATAGTCATTGTCACCTTTAGTTCTATAAATATTTTTCGAATGTACCTATACTAATCACCCATTTTACATCCCTTATTTTTCCTCCCTCCCTACCTTAACCTAGATCTAATTTGTGCTTAGAAAGCACTTCAAGGAGGCCATAGCCTCCTCAATTCTCATTCATGATGCCTCTTCTCTTTCACATCTGCATAAAGGAGCTCTCTCATTTCCTGCGTCATGGTTGAACATATTTTCCTAAGAAATTAATTGCTACCTCAAGATGCATACACCCTTGAGTCTAGTTATCCATGAATGAAATGGATAGTGAAAGGAAAATCCATGATATACAGATTTATTAGAAATTTCCACCGACCCAAGATTTTTACACTAACTAAAAAGCCATTATAGAAGCTAAAACTTGTAAATATTCTAAAGAGATAATTTAGGGCTCTCTTTTCATCCAAACAAGAAAAGGATCAGATATTACAAGGAAAGCCATGGTTCACAAAATAGGTGGAAGCCCTTGTGAAACATTTGACCCTTGCTTTCAAGGGTACAGAAAATTCACCCAGTACTGTGCCATTATGAGTGATTTCCTCTTCTACCAAGTGAATACTGGGAGAAGTATGTACTAAATAAATCAGAACAACCATGGGGGAATACATAACTGTACACAGAAATGACAAAGCATCAAATTATTCTAGATATTGGAAGAGTGAAATAAAAATGGCCTATAAACTGTGTGAAAAACCCTTAGCATTGCAGGTCCTGTCATGAACATGAAAACCTAGGGGGGTTTTCCCTCACCTACCACTAGTGAAGGATGCACAATCTGTAAACACTACAAAAGAAACTTTATACCTGCAAACAAAGGACAAGCCAATACAGTCAAAAGGGTAAGGAAAGATAAATTTGAAAATGCATCATGGCCTACTAAGGAAAGGCAAGCCCACAACCATAGCTACCCCTCAATCATATGACAAAATATTTGTCAAAGTGTGTGTAGTCTTCGAGTAAAAATCATTGATTCATGTTTTATGAGTAGTGATTCACAAGAACTACTTTTCATGAGAATGAATGGAACTCTTAGCACTCATTATACCTATATGATGCAATGAAGATTTTTTTGGTATAGTTATTCTATAATAATATTGTATTTACAGTTTATTTTATTAATAGATATATTGTGATATTGCTATCAGAATTTAAGTGGTAGTTTTCGAGTCAAACTTATTAACCCATGTTTCATAATTAGTAGTTCACTAGAACCCATCTCTCATGAAAATAAATAGAACACTTAGGGCCCGTTTGGTTGCACCCCATAACCGGGTTATGCAGCCCATAACCCGGTTATGGGGTGCAATTCCTTGTTTGGTGACCTCTAAATTGAATGCAAATACGGATTTGCAAATCCCCATTTGTGCAAAAATGTGGATGTCCAAATTCCTGCTGAAGAGGTGGAATGACTTTCATCTCCATGGTTTTCATAGAGATTAAAGCCATTTTAACTTCGCCGTCGGGTCCAGTGCACTCCAAGGTTTGCATGATTAAATTGGTTTATATATCTTGTCGGGTCCGGAGCACTGCGTCGATTTAACTGTTGGAATGTGGATTTACAAATCCATCTTCCAGGACAACCAAATAGTCCCAAAAAAGCATAACCGGGGTTTGCATAACCAGGGTATAGATAACCATGATTTGCATTATTTTTCAATTCCCCAACCAAACAGACCCTTAGTACTTATTGCATCTAGATAAAAGTCACCCATCCCAACACTTGTCCAACTCACATTTAACTATAGAATTTCTTCCCCATTCAAATTTCCAACCCCACACAAATTTTGATAATAGTAATAAATGTGTTTGGTTGGTTATGATGGAAAATAGCTGCTACAGCTCTTTCTGGTTGCGTGGTGTGTAGGGAGCTATTGAGAAGCGTATAGGCATCCATCAAAGCGAAAGGGATGAGGTATGTATGCCAAATGTTGAAGAATAGACAAGGCACGTGAACTTTTTGACACAAAAATCTCTTTTAACGTAAACGATTGAAAGATGTACACAATGGATTTGTTAATGAGGCTTAAATGTTAATAGCCTGAAATTACACAACCTTCGCTCACATCAATCCTTCCTGCAGTTTAGAACAGTTTTTGTCATCTAGCAAATTGCGAAGGGAGAGGTTTCTGCGAGAACGATCCTAGAATAGCTGTCATAAAATTCAAAATGGGCCTATAGCTCAGTGGTAGAGCATCTGACTGCAGATCAGGCGGTCCCTGGTTCGAATCCGGGTGGGCCCTTATTAATTGAATTGTTGTACATGGCAAAACATTTTGCGGATGCGCAGCCAAAATGTTTTAGGAATTAATGTGATCTATATTTTCACATTTTGCTTTTATATTGGTTAGATTTTTATCCGTTCATACAGTTGTCCATCCTTATGTATTGGATTAATTCTGCAAATTTTGGAGGTGGTTCTTGGAGCATTTAAGGTAGGCATTGAGCAACATTTCTAAATGACCATTTTTTTACCCATGTATACATATTGAATCCCACAACGTTCGTCTTGACTATTCAAAAGCCACAACAATAGCTATACACACTTAAGTCGCAAATGAAGACATTAAGACAAAATTGTCACAATCCAATATGTCATTTAAGCTTGGAGTGCACAAAGTTAGGTATAACGATTACTATACCCTTCCCGTAATAGTTTAACTAAAAAATGCACTTAAATTCCTAATGATTTTCATCACTACTTATTGCTCAAATCGGTGTTCACTAAGTTTAGTATTGCTGATCCAAAATGCATTAAACATTCAATATAATTTACTAATGCCTCCCTTGCTTTGAAATTGTTATTTAGGTGTTTTGTATTATTTGTTATGTGTGTTGAGGTAGATTATATTTCTTCTAGCAAGTTTGAAAGCTTTGCATGGTACAGTTATTCAAAGTTGGAGATTGTGCCTTTGTATTGCTTCCTTAATTCAATCTACCAAAGACTAAAGTGTGTGTGTGTCGTGATTCAATTTACTAAACGTTTTCTTCTTTCCATCAATAATAACATCCCATGTTGGATCCAAGCATCTACTTGAGTTTATGCCTAGTAATGCATAACAATATATTTGTGACGAGGAATAATTCTTATGATTGATTAAATTATAGTAATAAATTGTACTTTGTATTGAGACTTTATAGAAAAACATTACAACCTCAAGACTACCTCACTCTTGTATAGAGAGAAAAGAGCATGGAATGGCGTAGATAGTAACCACCTCTATTAAATTAAAGTGTAGACACCCTAAATTTGACTTCACAAATTTATTTATTCATGTCACTATTTTTTTCTCTATACCTTATAATTAATTTAATTAATTATTATTATCCCTAAATATAATTAATTATATTCTCTTTCTTCTAATGTTTAATTTTTTTAATTAATTAAACATATTTTAGCTATCCATCCTAAGGCTTAATTAATTAAACCTAACCTTTGACTTAACATCATATTTCTTCTAAAATCTCATTAATCAATTAATTAACTTATTACCATGATTCCTAACTTCATCAACATTTTCTTCTAATTAAAAATTCGCTCTTTCAATATGACTAATTTCTTCTAATTATAAAATCCATCTCCACCAAAAGTGACATGCACATGTCACTTTCCTAGCCTCCTCACTCCTTCCTTTATATCCACCCTACCACGTCCTCTTTTCTCCATTTGTCAGTCATCTCCACTTACACCTCTTCCACTTTGCTAAAAAATGTTTACACTTGTCACCTTCACCTCCTCCCAAGATTACTCACACGTGTGTGAGCACACCTTACCCTCTTCCTCGTGCCAAATGGTTTTCCCAATTTCTTGCCACATGTCACAAGGCTATGAATTCAAGCCAACTCATCTCCTCACATTGAATCTCAACCCTCCATTAACTTTCAATCCTCACTATCCATTTCTCTTCTTCCAAATCTATAAATTGGAGCCTTCTTCCTTTGAAAATCATCCACCTTTGTCATAACATTATTAATGCCAAAATCACTCCACAATCAATGCAATCATACCATCCTTATGACAAAATCCTCTTAGTGATATCCATTCTTGTTGTGTTAATCAATTGAGAGCATTCCACATTGAAGAAAATCAAAGAGCAAATCAAGCAAGGATTGGGTTCTTTTTGCTTATACTCATCAATGTAGGTTTGAAGGTATAACATTGGTATTTGCATTTTTTTTATGTTGAATACATTCCTTTGCGTGTTTACTTTCACACTCACATTTTGGCACACCCATTTTCACCCACGTCCCTTTGAATATAACAACAAATTTGAGTTTTTGTTGAATTTTCACATTGCAGACTACGGATTAGCGTCTCTAGTCACTCTTTGACATTTCCGATTATTAGTATTTTCATCCTTAGAACAGAACATTCGCCTTATTCTACTAACTTGTTTGTGTGTGCATGGACAAAATAGGATGATAGTCATCCTAAGAGTCACTCCAAATTAGAGCTTGAAGAAAAGAATCACAAAGAGTCTGAAGATGCGGGTGCATGGACAAAAGAGGATGATAGTCATCCTAAGAGTCACTCCAAAATAGAGCCTCGGAGCCTCTATTACATATCCAGAAAAGACTACTCTTAACCAACTAAACACCAGTCTTTAGAGTATGCCAAACCATAGAACCCCTGCCCTCCAAAGGAAATTGAGAGAAAGTTAAAGGTTCAACTCCCAGTAATTACTTATTTGTGATAACACGAGCCCAGAGTTGAGTTTGGCAGGAATACCAACGCCAATATAGTTTGGCTGCAATAGCTTGGCCACTCAAGATAGCAGAGCGAAGACCAAGACCTCCCTCCTTCTCAGGCCTACAAACTGTATCCCATTTAATCAAACTGTATTTGGAATTTTGCAAATTACCACTCTAAAGAAACTCTCATGAGAGAGCATCAAACTCCTTAAGAAAATACACAGGGGCCGCCTGAACCATGCTTCTATAAATAGAAAGAGATGAATCACAAATTGCAAAAGAGTCACCCGAGTAGTTGTAGAAATTCATTAGTGAGTCCAATTATTAACCTTCTGTCATAACTTATCAAGCAGGTTTTGCCAAAAGAGCCTAGGTTTCCTATCCACATCAATAGGAATGCCTAGATAAATTAGAGGGAGAGACCCAATTTGGAATCTCAATATATGAGAAATCCTCCGTTGAATAGGCTCCGAAGTATTGAAAAAATAAACAGAGGATTTTTTCTCATTAACTTTCTAACCAGACGCAGCCAAATAAATATCCAAAGTTTGCCTAAAGGCCACAACTTCCTGAATCTAAGAAATTCTAGCAAGAGCAATATCATCAACAAATTGAAGATGAGAAATAGTAGGCAACCCATTACCCCAATGCTAACCACGAATCAAATCTTGAGAAACTCGAGACTTAATATATCTACCGAGGCCCTCTGCCATAATAATAAAATGATATGGAGAGAGAGGGTCTCCTTGGCGAAGACCCCTAAAGGCTTCAAATAACTAAGAAGGCTTGTCATTAAGAAGAACAGAGAAAGAAGAAGAAATAACATAGCTCATAGTCCAACTCCCCCACTCTGAGCTAAAGTCAAAGGCAAGAAGAACTTTCCACAGAAAGCCCCATTTAACCCTATCATAAGCCTTAGCCATATCAAGTTTAATAAACACTAATCTCTCCCTGGAAACAGTCATAGAATGGATAGCCTCAGTAGCAATAACCACTCCATCTAGAATTTTTAATCCTACCATAAAACCTCCTTGCTCATCTGAGATAATAGTGGAAAGCCACATTTTAAGCCTTTCTACAATCAATTTTGTAATAACTTTGTAGACCACATTACACAAAGAAATAGGCTGAAAGAAATCCAATTGATTAGCCCCTTCCTTTTTTGGGATAAGAATAAGGAATGTGGAGTTCAAGTCCCAGAGCATCTGTTTGTTAGCATACGATTCTTGAACCACAACTAATAGATCCAGATTAATAATATCCTAGAATTCCTGGAAAAATTATACTGCAAAGTCATCGGGACCAGGAGCTTTGCCCGTGCGCATACCAAAGACCACCTCCTCCAACTTAGACATAGAAATCAGCCTCAGGAGACAACATAAGAGACTGAAAGCTCATGAGTGGCTTCACCAAGATAGGTAAGGCTCAAATTTTAGGAATGCCCAATGTAAGGAGGAGTGGAGGATTAATCTAATGCAAGGAGAACATGTTGGGAATGTGAAATTTAACCATTATATTATTTTTCTTCTTTCATTTTTTGATTTGATAATTGTATATATTTGTATAAATGGATGTGTACATATTATGTTTGGTGTATATGTGTCACATTAATAAAGATATTTTCCTATTTTAAGAGTAAATGTATTCAATTTTGATAAACTACTATAAATTTATGTTTTGAATCTGATTTTGTATTTTTTTTCTTCTTTATTTTTGTCAATTTATTCTTGATTATTTTAACAAAAACAAAGAATAAGAATACGAGATATCTAATACCAAATTCAGAAAGAAAAAAAAAATTGAAAACATCAAGGTGACAAGGCTCAAAGTTTGGGAGTATCAAACACCCTTTAGATATCTCAAAAGGGAAACTTTTCAGAGCCTATGATATAGTGGATGTCCAAGACTCAAAGACACTTGATACTGGAAGGAGTATATCAACCAATTCATTTAGAGGGAGTGGGAGGAGGATAACAAAACTCTAGAATTCAATGGGAGATAAGTGATTGGAAGTAGGGGTACATGGAACTAAGCAAGAATTGAAGTAATAACATAACATGGGAAAGTCAAAATGCATGCCCAAAGAAAGTGACCCAAACACTCTCATACTTGGAAATTGAGGCATTTTAATCATGATGGTTGTCATTATCCCATTATTTTTCTTAATGACCATTCTCACCTTTGGTTCTATATTAGAAAATGATCCAAACACTCTCATACTTAGAGAAATTGGGACATTATAATCAATTGCTTAATCTTAATGATTGCCATTAGCCCATTATTTTTCTCAATAACCATTGTCACCTTAAGTTCTATAAATATTTTTTGAACGTACCCATAAAAATAACTTTAAGGAGGCCATAGCCTCCTCAATTCTCATTCACGATGCCTCTTCTCTTTCACATATGCATCCTTACCTGAATAACTGATCTGCGTAGAGGAGCTCTGCCATTTCCTGCGTCATGGTTGAACATATTTTCCTAAGAAATTAATTGCTACCTCAAGATGCATACACCCTTGAGTCTAGTTATCCATGAATGAAATGGAAGGGATACTTTGGATAGTGAAAGGAAAATACATGATATACATATTTATTAGAAATTTCCACCGACCTAAGATTTCTACATTAACTAAAAAGCCATTAGAGAAGCTAAAACTTCTAAATATTTCAAAGAGATATTTTAGGGCTCTCTTTTCATCCAAACAAGAAAAGGATCATATATTACACGGAAACTCATGGTTCACAAAATATGTGGAAGCCCTTGTGAAACATTTGACCCTTGCTTTCAAGGGCACAAAAGATTCACCCAGTAATGTGCCAATACGAGTGATTTCCTCTTCTATCAAGTGAAATCAACATAATCAAAACTCAACATAATAAAAACTCAATCAAATTTGCAAAACCAGTCCAAAACCAGTTAAAATTGTCCTTTGATGTTTGTGTTTTCCATTCGGTGCATGTTCTTTTCAATATCTATGTCTAAAAAATGGTGTCTACATCTTGTCAAACTGAAAATTTACCAATTAGATACCAAATAACTATCCTTCAACGTCTGTTCTTTCCATTTAGAGCATGTGCTTTCTGGTGTTTGTCCTTGAAAATTAATGCATATGCCCTATCAGAAATAAAAGTAGCCCTATTAGTTTCCAAAGAATCAAAGTGTCATCAGATCTAGTTTGACTTACCTGTGACATCCATGACCTTCCATTGTCCCATCCCAAAACATTAAAAACCTTACATTGCAACAAACCCCATCATCCATCAACCATAAGATCTTCATATACCTTTAGACCAACCTTAATCACATCAATTTCCCTCATCACCACAATCGAAGTCACATCCCCTTTTATTTTTCATCCAAGACCTCTTTTCAAATCTTCCATGGTCCATCCTTGATTCTTTCCCAAATCTTTGATCAACCCATAATTCAACATTCAATTTGGACCTAAGAGCATTACTCAATCATTCTTAATCAATCCTAATTTCAAAGGTCAAAAATTTCTAAGTTTGGTTAAGATCCTTTATCCTTATTTAATCTCTAGCTATGTATAGTGCTTAAGAACTTGTCTATCTTAAGTATAGTATTTGGTTAGACCTTTATCATTTGGATTAGTTAGCTTAGTAATTGGTTCTTCCTAAGTTAGTGATATCCAAATCATCACTTCTTATCTTTCATGAGATTTTTTCTATCTCAAGTAGGAGAAGATAAATCCCAATCAATCCCTGAAATATTAGAGGATCTAACTCTTACAAAGTTATTTTGACCTTTTACATCCAAAACCGATCCAATCCCATAAAGAAAAATCCCAATCAAAATCAAAATTAAATCCAATCAAATCTTTTTTCCCTAGTGCAAAGGTCATACATATGATCCCTATAATCAAGAAATGGTGGATAAACCTATCAAATCCAACAAATACAATGTCTTGCTAAACCTCATTTAGGATGGAGCTAAAATCCCACAAGGGTTTTCCATATCTCAATTCACCAAAAACAACACCAATACATAATACATGGTTGGCCCATCTAGTCAAACAACTAGTCAACCCCTTATAATTTCACAAAGTGTCATCCAAGAACTTCTTAGCCTCATACCCAATCACACAATGCACACTAGTACACATGTCACCACCAATACCATGGATTACTTCGTGCTCAATGTTGGTCAAGGACAATCTCATTCCACTCCTTTCTCTAACACTTCAACACTTCAACATATACCTACATCTTGTCTAAACACATCCACCATAAATACATCATCATCTTATAGATATGCACCTCCACCACCTCCCCCAATGTCTGGCTTACCCACATCTACCATTGGCACACATCATACCTATAGTAAACTCAGTGTTCATAATAAGCCAAACCTTTCTCAACAAGTACAATACTTGAATAATATAATCCTGAACTTTCAAAATGGAGGACAAAAGAAGGAATTTTCATTTCAAGTTACATGTCCATGCCCATTTGATAGGCCTTCCACAATATGACCTTTCCCTCCATACTTTGAAATGCATAAATTTCATAAATACATGGGAAAAGGTTGCCCCATCCTACATCATAAGGAGTTTTATATAGCATGCCAAGATGTCTCATACAATGATAATTATCTGAAAAACAACTTTTCTAGAAGCTTAGGTGGCTTTGCCCTTGAATGGTTCATGAGTATCCCTCAAGGATCAATCTTCATATTTTTTGAATTAGCTAAATATGTTTTTGTATAATATGCCTACAACCTCAAAAATAAGGCATCTTTTTTCCAATTTATGCAACACTAAACAAAAGATATGGGGAGACATTTGAAAAAAATTTGCAACATTGGAGAGACCTTGCTAATAGAATCTCTTGTACCATACCTAAACAAAACTTGGTAAACATATTAATCCAAGATTTGGTCCAGCCATTTTCTTTTCAATTACAAATTTTGTGTCTGAGGACTTCAAGACTGTCATAAAAAAATGGGTTCCCATTGAACAAGGTCTTCAAAAAAGGGGTGTCCTTTGATAGTGATGGAGTACAGTCAAGGACTTATCAAGCACTATAGTAAAAAGGACCATGTCTCATCATCCAAATAAAAATGAAAATTTTGGTCCAAAAATAAGTATGTCATTGATGATGGTGAAACCAATACCAAACAAATCCAAAATATTCAACCACCATCCAGCCAACCCAGCCGATCCGATCAATATAATCATTTCAATCAGCCACCACTCCAAAAAACAAACCCAACCAAATAACAATTTCATTGTCTCATATTGTAACAACAATAAAAACAATACCAACACCAACACCAACACCAACAATAGGCTACATTGCCAATACACCTCTTGTGAACCCCTCAGTGTCATCTTTCACCACCTCATTCAACAAAATATGATGTCTATCTAGTCATAAAGCTCCATGATGAAAACCAACCTAATCCTCTTGGTATAAGGACAACAAATTTTGTCAGTACTATAGGATTAAAGATCATGATACCAAGAAATACATGAATCTTAAGAACTTCATTCAAGACCTTATTGATACAGACCAAACTAAAGTAAAGGGTCATACACCACATTCCACTGATGTTCAACTTAATATATGCAATATGTCGATGACACTTATTCAATTGTGTATTGTCATTGATGTTTACACAAGTATAGTGATGTTTATACAAATGTCTAATCCTATCCGAGCATAGTCAATTCATGCCAAGCACTCTCGGGCATTGAAGAGGACCAAAGTGATTTTTTAGTTCTAACCGGGTTCACTCGGGCATTACAGTGTTGGTAGGGCATTGAAGGATTTCAGTGTTGACCAAGTTAAACAGTTAGTGTCAGTTGACTAACAACAGTTTACATTTTATATTTAATTGGTCATATGCAGCCGACAGACATGAGTTTTATTATTTATTTGGAAGGTTATTAAGGCTGACTTGACAAGGCTTATCATATATATATAAGGTCAAGCTTGAATTGAGCACGTGTAGAAGAAAATAAAGTAAGATATGTGTTTATGACATGAAGAGTGAAGGCAAAATCATATGGGATTTTGATTGAGGACAAAACACACAGAGCTACAACAGAATATCTGATCAGTGAGGATCAAGTAATTAAATCTAGAACAAAGATCTGAATTAGAAAAGACAGTTGCTTATCAAAACAGGTCAATCCATTGTTACTTTCTAACAATTGTAGCAGTGATCAATATCTCTTAACAGAGTAGACTTAACAATCTTTTGTAAATCCTCTCACAAGGTGACATTTCTGCATTGAAGTGTTTGAAGACCTCTAACAAGGCCACTCCTTGTAGGGCGATTAAATCCTCTAACTGGGTCACACCTAATAGTGTGTTATTATAACCTTTAACAGGGTTGGCTCCTAACAAGGCTCACTTCAAAAGAGTGAAAAATAGTGACTAGTTGCAATTGTTGGTTTTTCCCATATTGGGTTTCAACATTAAATATTGGTGTTATCTGTGTACATGTTATTTTCTTTATGGTTTATGTTTCTGCAATTAATTACTAAAGGATAATCACAGTTAATATCTTAAGATTTCTATGTTAAGCGAGTTACAGTATAACATCTGTGTTAACTGAGCAACAGTGACAAATTTGTTTAAGACATCTAAGGGACTTGGATTTATTTTGTGGTAACTGATTCACCCCTCCCCTCTTAGTTACTCAACTCATTTCCAAAAATTGGTATCAGAGCTTCAAGTGCTTACAGGGAAGGTTTCAAGGCCTAAGCTAAAGATCAGAGATGTCTTACAGAAGGGAGATCCCTAAGCTTAACAAAGAAAATTTTGCTGCATGGCAAGATTTGATAAGGCTACATCTATCTACTATTGGAGATACTGGTTTTCAATTCTTGGACCATAGGTATGTAGAACCATAGAGACCTTTGACTGTGGATCAGATAATAGACATGAAGAATCATAACATAATGATGATTGATATAGCCTCTGCACTCAGTTATTCTGAATTTGACAAAGTCAAGGACTACCCTACTACCTTTGATATATGGAACAAATTGCATGATATTCATGGAGGAGATTTCAATGTAAAGAGAGCCAAAGAAGAAAGTCTCTAAGGTCAATTTGATTAGATGAAAATGAAAGAAGGAGAAGACATTACAAAATATAGTGAAAGAATCAAGAAAAGTTCCAGTGCCATCGAGCTACCAGTGGAGTGATTGAAGACACAACAGTGGTTAGTAAGGTATTGAGGACTTTACTTCCTATCTATGGAATCAAGGTTTCAGCTATTCAAGAGATGAAATGAAGTAATGGTATAACTCTAGATGGATTAGTTGGAAGACTTACAACTTTTGAGTTGGATAACTTTGAAAATTACTCTCCTAATCCTAGCAATCTTGAGTCTGCATTCAAAGCTAAATTAAACCTTGGAAAGATGAAAGGAAAATAGATTGATAGTGACAGTGATGATGAAGATCTGGAAATCATTGAAGCATTACTTGCAAGGAGAGTTGCAAAAGGAAAAGGATAGTACAAAGGAAGAATACCATTAATTTTCTTTTCATGTGATGAGGTTGGTCACATTGCTGCTAAGTGTCCAAACAAGGAAGATAAAGGTGAGAAAAAGCTCAACAAGTAGAAAGGCAAGAAATATTTCAAAAGCTACAAAAGCTACAAGGACAAAGGTAAGAAATCTTGTTATATTTCTAAATATTATGATAGTGATGAAGATGAAGATGAAATGGTTTATATTGCTATTAAGGATGAGTCAGGTAATGAAGATAATGAAAAGATAGCACTATATTCTCATATTAGCAAGAATGACACTTGGATAATTGATAGTGGTTGTTCTCACCACATGACTGGTGATAAAACCAAATTTGAACATCTTGAGCACTATGATGGTGGGAGTGTCAGTTTTGGGAATGATGAACCCTTCTATGTGAAAGGTAAAGGTTGTATTGCTTTAACAGAAGGAATCAAATGTGATAATTCTTATTGGATTGAAGGACTAAGGTGCAATCTACTAAGTGTGGCACAGCTGAATAACATTGGATTCAAGGTAGAATTCATTAATGGTAAGGCCAAGATCTTGGATGGTAAGGGAAACCTAGTTGGAACTGGCACACAAACAAAAGGTAATGTATTTTATCTTGATCTCAATGAAAGTTCATGTTTTATTGCATAAGTAGAAGAAAGTTAGTTATGGCATAAAAGGTTATGTCATGTGAACTTTGATAGCCTGGTTAACATAAGAAAGAACAAAAGAGTAAGAGGAATTCCTATTATGAAGAAACCTGAATTAGAAATATGCAAACAATTTCAAATTGGGAAGATGGGAAAAACTAGCTTCAGAAGCAAGAATTACAATACGTAAGAAGTTATGGAATTGGTACATATTGATTTATGTGGACCAATTGGAACAACAAGTTACATAGGTGAGAAGTATTTCATTCTATTTTTTGATGACCATTCCAAAATGATGACTTTTATGTTTCTCAAAGAAAAAGCAGAAGCCTTTCAGAAGTTCAAGTAGTACCTTGCCAGAGTTGAAAAAGAAACAGGAAAGAAACTTAAATGCTTAAGATCTGATAGAGGAGGAGAATTTATCTCTAATGAATTCAATGAATTCTGCAATGAAAGAGGTATCAAATGACAAGTATCTTCCCCAGGTACTCCACAACAGAATGGGATAGCAGAAAGAAGGAACATATCTATTATGGATTATGCAAGAACCTTGTTGATTGAAAAGAATGTTGCTACCAAATACTAGAAGGAATCTATCAACACTACAATTCACTCCTTGAACCGAGTTCAACTGAAGAAAGGTATTGAGAAGATACCTTTTGAATTATGGTATGGCTATATAAGCCTAATGTTTGTTATTTCAAAGTATTTGGAAGTAAATGTTACATCTTCAAGGAAGCAAGGAATGGAAAATTTGATGTAAAAGGTGATGAAGGTATATTCCTAGGCTACTCTTGTAAAAGCAAAGCATATAAATGTTTGAATCTTTCTACTCATAAAGTCATAGAAAGTGTGCATGTAAGGATTGATGAGTTTGCAGAAAGAGGTGAAGAACAAACCAGTAAAGAGCTTGACGATTACATAAAATTTGAATATTATGAACCTGATACTATACCTAAGACTCAAGCAATGGTGATTGGAAAACATCCCTGTCAACCATTGAATTCATCTACACAAACACAAACATTTCATCCTGAGTTCCAACTTGTGCAACCAGAGCTGCTAGTAGAGGAAACCGAGTCACAGACTGAAGAAACTAAGTCATAGACAGAGGGAACTGAGCTGCAGATAGAGGCACCTGAGTCTCAGACAGAGGCGCCTGAGTCTCAGATAGTGGAACCCAAGTATCAGATAGAAGAACATAACAGAACTTTTGAGCATGGTGAACCAAGTGGATCAAGCCCAGAATCAAGAAGGAAGGATCCTATACTTGCAAAATATGTCAGAAGGCATCATGCACCTGAACAAATAATTGGAGATTAGATAGAAGGTGTAATGACAAGGAACAAAATTAAAGGTACATGTTTGCTTAGTGAAATTGAACCTAGAACTATTAAAGATGCATTAAATGATGAAAGATGGATTGAAGCAATGAGTGAAGAGATTGAGAAGAGAGAAAAGAACAAAACCTGGACTTTTTTACCTAGACCAAAAGATAAGAATGTGATTGGTACTAAGTGGGTTTTCAGAAACAAGATGAATGTAAAAGGAGAAGTTTCCAGAAACAAGGCGAGATTAGTATGTAAAGGATATGCTCAAGAAGAGGGTATTGATTATGGAGAAACTTTTGCTCTTGTTGCAAGATTTGAAGGAGTCAGAACTCTTTTGGCATATGTTGCACACAAAGGATACAAGGTATCAAATGGATGTAAAATCTACATTCCTGAATGGAATTCTTGAAGAGGAATTCTATATTGAGCAACTTGAAGATTTTATAGATCATAGTAAAAGGAATATGATTTGCAAACTGCACAAAGCATTGTATGGATTGAAACAAGCTCCTAGAGCCTGGTATGAAAGATTGCATGGTTACTTGATAAGTATTGGATTTCAGAGAACTAATGATAATAGTAGCTTGTATATAAAAGAAGGACCTCAGAACAAGATACTATTAGCAGAAATATTTGTGGATGATATATTGTTTCGTGGATATGATGACTTATGCAAAGCATTCTCTGAAGCTATGAGTAAGGAATTTGAAATGTCTATGTTTGGTGAAATCAAATTCTTTGTTGGTTTACAAGTTTATCAGATGAAGGATGGTATCTACATTACCCAGTCTAAATACATCAAAGAGACACTGAAGAAATTTGGGATGGAAGACTCCAGACCAGTTGGAACACCCATGCCTACGGGACATAAGTTGTCTAAGGATGATGATTCAAAGGAAGTAAACCAGACTACCTACAGATTAGTGATTGGTAAACTTCAATATGTTGTTCACACTAGACCTGATATTGCATTAGCAGTTGGTATTGTTGCAAGGTTTTTAGCTAATCCTAGAGAGAATCATTTGATGGCTATCAAAAGGATTCTGAGATATCTTAAAGGTATTGAAGATTATGGATTATGGTATAAGAAAGAAGGAAACTTTGATTTGAAGACTTTTACTGATGTTGATCCGGCTGGAAGTGTTGATGACAGAAAGAGCACAAGTGGTGGAGCATTATTTCTTGGAAAGAGGTTAGTCTCCTAGACAAGCAAGAAATAGAACTGCATTTCCCGGTCTATAGCAAAGGTAGAGTATGTTGCTATAGCAGTGAATTGTTCAAATATCATATGGTTCAAACAATTGTTGTCAGGTATGAAGGAAGAAATCAAAGAACCAATCATTATCTACTATGAAAAAACCAGTGCTATTAACATTTCAAAGAACCCTGTGATGCATACTAAGACTAAACATATTGCAATAAAGTATCATTTCTTGAGAGAATTTGTTCAGGACAAGGAAGTAAGATTGGAATATGTGAATACTAAAGAACAAATTGTAGACATATTCAAAAAAACATTACAGGTAAGAATGCATTTTTTTATCTTAGAGGAAAGCTAGGGGTGATTCCCCTAATTGAGGCTCAGTAAAACACAGTTTAGTGATGCATCAACCGAGCTATAGAACAAACTTAACATGTTGATGTAGATATTCAGAGCTTATTGCATATGAATTAGTACAAATAGGTACATTAAAAATTCATTGGATTTATATATCAGTTGGTGTCTTTGGAATTGTTTGTCAAAGAGGGAGAGTTATTAACGTCATAAAGATTGATGATAGAGGGAGAAATTCTATCACAAACAGAGAATGATGTAAGAGGGAGAAATCTGTATTTTAGAGACTATGATGACAGAGGGAGTTTTGGATGAGAATCATAATGAAGCTAAGGACATTAATAAAATTTCATTCTTATGTCTATTGCTATGTAAATTATTTTAATTATGACATGTTGTGTTTCCATCAATGCCAAAGTGGGAGATTGTTGATAACAATTATTCAATTGTGTATTGTCATTGGTGTTTACACAAGTATAGTGATGTTTATACAAATGTCTAATCCTATCTAAGAATATTCAGTTCATGTCAAGCACTCCTGGGCATTGAAGAGGACCAAAGTAATTTTTTAGTTCTAACCGAGTTCACTCGGGCATTACAGTGTTGGTTGGGCATTGAAGGATTTCAGTGTTGACCAAGTTAAACAGTTAGTGTCAGTCAACTAACAACAATTTACATTTTATATTTAATTGGTCATATGCAGCCGACAGACATGAGTTTTATTATTTATTTGGAAGGTTATTAAGGCTGACTTGACAAGGCTTATCATATATATATAAGGTCAAGCTTGGATTGAGCAAGTGTAGAAGAAAATAAAGTAAGATATGTGTTTATGACATGAAGAGTGAAGGAAAAATCAGATGGGGTTCTGATTGAGGACAAAACACACAGAGCTACAATAGAATATCCGATCAATGAGGATCAAGTAATTAAATAAAAAATAGAGATCTGAATTAGAAAAGACAGTTACTTATCAAAACAGGTCAATCAATTGTTACTTTCTAACAATTGTAGCAGTGATCAAATTCTCTTAATAGAGTAGACTTAACAGTCTTTAGTAAATCCTCTCACAAGGTGACACTTCTGCATTGAAATATTTGAAGACCTCTAACAAGGCCACTCCTTACAGGGTGATTAAATCCTCTAGCAGGGTCACACCTAACAGTGTGTTATTGTAACCTTTAACAGGGTTGGCTCCTAATAGGGCTCACTTTAGAAGAGTGAAAAATAGTGACTAGTTGCAATTGGTGGTTTTTCCCATATTGGGTTTCAATGTTAAATATTGGCGTTATCTGTGTACATTGTATTTTCTTTATTGTTTATATTTTTGCAATTTATTACTAAAGGATAATCGCAGTTAATATATTAAGATTTTCTATGTTAACCAAGTGACAATAGAACATCTGTGTTAACCGAGAAATAGTGAAAAATGTGTTTAAGACATCTAAGGGACTTTGATTTTTTTTGTGGTAACTGATTCACCCCTCCCCTCTTAGTTACTCAACTCATTTCCAACACAATACTCCCTTCCTCCAAGATGGTAAGGAAAAATCCTCATCATCCCATATAATTGTACATTATTATTCTAATAACTTATATGCTTTCAATTCCCTTGTTGACTATATAGAAGAAGCCAATTCCTAATTCAATAACATCACAGTCAAAGGTGTCGATTGTAACATCACCACCCAAAGAGATAGGATCAATGTCCAAGGAGCCTCCTCTTCTCCATCTACATCCATTAGACCTACATCACAATATATCCTACTTGGTCACCTTGGAAAGTCTCCCCCGCAAATTGTCAAACTAAATCTTCTTAAAACATCACTTGTCGATAAGGAGATCCTTGAAAAATCCTTCCTTGAATCCCTCATCCTTGAAAACATCAATGTCTCCCAATTCCAAGCCATGATTGGGAACCTTGTTGTGTAACATCATCTTTTATTTACTAATAAACATGTTAACACATTTGAACCAAACCATAATAAACCTCTACACATTGAAGTTGTCATTCATCACCATAAAATTTAGAGAGTCTTCATAGATGGTGAATCCAACTTAAATATTTAATACATTGAGATTAATAAAGTAATTGGAATACCCCAATGAGGTCATTAACCCACTAAAAAATAACTATCAAGGCTTGCAATGACAAAGGAGAATCCAAAAGCATCATCATGTTACATCTTGAAGTCGGTCTCACATTGGTTGAAATAGCATGCCAAGTTTTAGACCTATACCTCCCTTATAATAGTATCATTTGTCAATCATGGATCCATGCCATGAAATTCATTACATCCACCTTCCATTAATACTTAAAGTTCCCATACAATATTAAAGAAATTACTAATCTTGTTGATCTTGAACCATTCCAATATAGAAAAATCCTTGAAGGAAAGTACACTAATCCTTGTCCTCTCAATGATCCCACCACATGATGTGTTGACCCTTCCACCATTACTTCATCCTATAAATCCATTAAGTCCAACACCAAGGCTAAAATTATTGTCAAAGGTTGTGGAGAATACAACTATTAGAATTCATATAATTCTATCACCACGATCCACTGTAGAAAAAACTTGTCACAAAAGAAAAGAGTGGAGATAGAACAAAGAATGATCTGAAAGATAAAATATTCATTCAGAGAGGGAATAAAAAAAGACAAAGAGATGAATCCTTATAAAGGAGATCCAAACTCTAAAAAAGGAAGTAACTAGGTTGTATGATAATAATTAATAAAAGAATTAATTATTATATGCCTAAAGTTTAGCTTAAGTAAACTAGAGATAATAAGTGACTTAACAATTAAATCAAAATGATTTAATTGATAAGTGAAATATCTTATTACTCTAACACCCCCTTAAGGTAAACTTAGGGAGTAGCTAAAACCTAGAAGCAACTACTAAAATTAGGAAATGGGTCTTGGCAACATGGCCTGATCAAGTACCCAATCACAACCAAATCTCTGTAAAGTGGAGAAATAAAGAAAACCACATGGGAAAAACTCTACTCCAAAAAGAGATTGAAAAAGAATTCTAAAAAAATCATGAAGGAAGGAAGGCCTCTCCTCACTGAGAACCCCCAAGGACAACTTCCTTCAGCCGTAGCATGGAACACAACTGAAGATATCACGGAGATGCCAAAGGTTTAGTGAAGATGTCTGTAATATTCTCCTTTGTAGGTATGTACTCCAAGATGAGAGTACCATCCGAAATCTGTTGGAGATTTTCTTCTGTGCAAATAGTTGACTGTATGTTTGTCATTGATGACAACATATAGTATACAATAGTGAACTGTATTCAATTTTTAGTATGGATATATGGAAGCCTTGCACAGTTTTTTTTATGTTTTAGACGTAGTTACTATACCATGTACATACACACAGATTCAAATGTTCAGTAACAGTTGAGTTATGTTACTCTATTTACCAGCCACAGTTTCAGAAGATTATTTTTAGGAAGCCGACAGTAAATTAATTAATTCCTCAGTTGCGTCTATCTATGGGATATGTGTGTTCAAATTCATGTTTATTTACGAGTCTAATATAATTAAACAAAGGCGCTAATTGTGTTTCATCTGAAGCATGACATTTGGCTAATTTTGGTGAAGCCAAATTTGTGAAGCGGTGCGTCTATTCAGTTTGAGTTGGGCGGTTCTAATTATGTTGCATGCTTGGTTTGGCTGACAAGAGAAGCATTGAAGGGATTCTTAATGCTGACAAAGATCATATCTTTTGGAGAAGATACTCATAGTAGCTCATTTGAAGATCACCGAGTGTGAATGATAAGAAAAGAGACAGAAGAAGGATAGAACGGAATGCTAGTCATTTTGGGATAGTAAAGCCATTTCATTCATCAGACAAAGATCTATGTGAAGAAGCAGTGAAAGCATACAATACATTGGAACTGATCAAGACAATGGGTCTACTCAAATAGTTCATTATCAGATATAGTGTATATCTAATTTCCTGATGGTTGTAGCCTTCATCATTTTAGCAGTGAGCTTTTGGACAGTGAGTCCTCACCCCTAACAGGGTTATTTGTAAAAGACTCCTAACAGGGTCCGACCCTTAACTAGGTCACTGTACTTATTGCATTATAAAGATCAACTCCTAACAGGGTTGTAAGATCTTCTAATAGGGATTATTATACTCAAGTACAGTTCTTTGTGGGTGCTAATTCCCACTGGGGTTTTTACCTATTTTGGTTTCCCCATAACCAAAATTGTGGTGTTCTACTTTGTGTTATCTGAATGTGTATATGCTTAATGTTATACTATAATTAATTGGATGAAAGAATTAAAATAGTTGATAACTGATTCCTCTTAGTTATCCCTTGGGACTATTCCAACAATTGGTATCAGAGCCAAGTGCCTTGGAGAGAAAGCCTAACAACTTAAGGTAGATCAAATGGCGTGCTTCAAGAAAGAGAGTCCTAAGTTTGATGGAGAGAATTATCTTGACTGGAAGAACAATATGACAACACATATTCAATGCGTTGGTTTTGAGATTTATGAGATTGCTACCCATGCAATTGATGTTCCCACCCTGAAGGACCTTACAGAAGAAGATTCTACTAATAAACAAAAGGAAGTATTCACCCAAAATGCAATTGCCAAAGAAGCCCTCATAAGTTCCCTATCTGACAGTGAATTTTCTGAGATCAAGAAGGCAGACAAAGCATACTCAATTTGGAAATACCTAGAAGACATGTTTGAAGGAGACATCCAAGCCAAGAAAGTGTGCAGAAAGACATGGAAGAAAAGATACAATAATTTAGAGATGCTACATGAAGAAAACATTAAAGCTTACAATCAGAGGATTAATGAAGCAGTATCAGGAATTGAGAACAATGGTGGAGAAATTTCAGAGGATGATATAATGGACAAATTGATGACCACATTGACAATAGATTATGAAATCAAGATAAACATCTTGGATGAAACCATGCAATTCTCAAAAGACTTCAAAAGAGAAACTTGATTAGTAAAATATCAGCATTTGAGATATCAAGATTGAAGACAAAACCTAAAATGGAAACAACTTTCAAAGCCTTAGTCCATGGTAAGAAATCCTTAAGCATCTCTAGTAATGTTGAGAAAGAA
>MU226999.1:1139605-1150072 GCA_018584345.1 Thuja plicata
GACAACTACCATTCAAATGTTTTTCATGCAACAAAGTTGGCCACTTTGCATCCAAGTGTCCTACAAGAGTCAAGAAGTACAGATCAGATTACAAACCCAAATATACTAAGGAATGCTATCATGCTGAGGATGGTGTAACTGATGATGATTCAGGAGAAGATGAAATTGGATTTGTTGCAATTAAGGATAATGAAAAAATGATTGATCAAATAGAAATTGAAGATGAAAAGAAAGCACAATAATTGGCTTTAGTCTCACAAGCTGACATTAGAACAGACTGGATCATAGACAGCGGGTGTTCACATCACATGACAAGAGACAAATAAAAATTTGTACATCTAGACAAGTACAAAGGTGGCATGGTTAGATTTGGAGATAACACTCCCAAACCTATCATTGGTAGGGGATCTATTAAATTAGATGGAAAGAACAAAATGGATGATGTTATGTATGTTGATGGTTTGCATCATAACCTATTGAGTGTTGGAAAGTTTCTAGATAAAAGGTATCAATTGGAATTCAAAAACAACAGATGCATTATTAACAAAAAAGAAGGAGACATGATTGTATTAGGCTCAAAAACCAAAGGTAATGTTTTTCAGCTTAACTCTGAAGTAAGTTGTTTTGTTGCAAAAGCGGATGATAGTTGGCTATGGCACAAGAGACTTTGTGATATCAATTTTAACAACATAGTAAAGATAAGTAATGTAAAGGCAGTTAGAGACCTTCCAAGTATTGCAAGACCAGTTGATACTATGTGCAGGGAATGTGTGATGGGGAAGCATGTGAGGACCTTATTTAGAAGCAAACAAAACTATGCAAAGAACAAATTAGATCTAATACATACAGACTTACGTGGACCTACTCAAACAAGATCATACTATGGTGAAAGGTATTTTATTTTGTTTGTTGATGATTTCTCTAGGATGATGTGGGTTGCGTTCTTGAAAGACAAATCTTAAGCTTTTGAGAAGTTCAAAATATTCAAATCTAAAGTTGAAAATGAATCTAGATTAAAGATAAAATGTCTGAGATCTGATAGAGGAGGAGAATTCACCTCTGATAAGTTTCTTGAGTACTGCGAAGAACATGGGATCAAAAGACAACTAAGTGCACCCAAAACCCCTCAACAAAATGGAATTACAGAAAGGAGAAATAGGATAATACTTGGCATAGCGCACACTATCATGATTGAAGGGTAAGTTGTGCACACATATTGGAGAGATGTAGTTAATACAACAGTCTATACTATCAACAAAACTTAACTAAGACCAGGCGCAGACAAAACACCTTATGAACTTTGGTTTGGTAATGTACATACAGTAAAATACTTTAGAATCTTTAGAAGCAAGTGCTACATCAAGAGAGATGATGGTGTTGGAAAATTTGATGCTAGAAGCGATAAAGGTATTTTTCTTGGTTACTCTACTAAGAGAAAAGCGTATAGATGTTTCAATCTAAGGTTGAAGAAAATCATTGAGAGTGCACATGTGAAGATTGATGGGAAGTTCACGATTGAAGAGAGATATTATGAATATGAACCTATGATTGAAGATGAACCTAGACCTATCAATAAGGATACAATTATTGAAGAGATGTTTGACTGTATTGATGTATCATGCAATAACCTTGAACCAAGTCAAGAAGAATCACAGATTACAGATGAGAGTGTCACACCTAAAATCACAAAATACACATCTAAATACCACTCTAAAGAAGATATAATTGGAGATCAAAGTAGTAAAGTCTTGACAAGATCCAGAGAAAAAGGTTCAACTGTTGATGAAGAGGTATGCTTACTTTCACAGATTAAACCCTTAAGTGTTGAAGATGGTGTAATGATTCAGATTGGAAAAGTGAAATGTAATAATAATTAGATCAAATAATGAAGAATGACACATGGGAATTGGTCCCTAGACCTTGTGACAAGAACGTGATTGGAACTAAGTGAATATTCAGAAACAAGATGAATGAAGAT
This sequence comes from Thuja plicata, assembly GCA_018584345.1. Classification (NCBI taxonomy): domain Eukaryota; kingdom Viridiplantae; phylum Streptophyta; class Pinopsida; order Cupressales; family Cupressaceae; genus Thuja; species Thuja plicata. The sequence continues at coordinate 1,141,584 of MU226999.1, forward strand.
GGTATAGTAATAATAAATAAAGAAAGATTAGTATGTAAAGGATATGTGCAAAGAGAAGGAATTGACTATTCTGATACATTTGCCCCTGTGAGCAGACTGGAAGCTATAAAGTTGTTTTCAGCCTATGCAACATTCAAGAACTTTAAAGTATATCAGATGGATGTCAAGTCAGCTTTCCTGAATGGTGACTTGAAGGAAGAAGTCTACATAGAGCAGCCTTAAGGATTCAAACTTTCAGACAAACCAGACATGGTATGCAGATTAAAGAAAGCCTTCTATGGACTTAAACAGGCCCCAAGAGCATGGTATGAGAGACTTGATGGCTACTTAACAGAGATTAGATTCAAAAAGGGAGTAGCAGATTGCAACCTATTCATCAGAGAGACACTTGAAGGTTTACTACTTGTTGCTATCTTTTTTGATGAGATTTTTTTTGGAGGTAATGACAAGCTTAGTGCAGAGTTTGCAAAAGAGATGCATAGTGAATTTGAAATGAGCATGATTAGACCTATAAAATACTTTTTGGGATTAAATGTAAAGCAGATAGACAAAGGTATATTCATAAATTAGTCTAAATATGTAAAGGAGATATTAAAGACATTCAATATGGAAGATTGCAAGCCAGTAAGCACCCCCATGACAATAGGAAGCAAGCTTTCTAAAGATGATGATTCCATAGCAGTTGACAAGACACTATACAAGCCTATGATTGGAAAACTCATATATCTCACTCAATCTAGACCTGATATTTCTAATGCAGTTGGCATTGTTGGAAGATTTGCACCTGAACCTAAAAAAAATCACATAATGGAAATAAAAAGAATATTCAGATACTTAAAGGGAACTATAGACTATGGTTTATGGTATCCTAACTCAGAGAATGTACAACTTCATGTGTATACTGATGCTGATTGGGAAGGTTGTGTTGATGAAAAAAAGAGTACCTCAGGAGGAATAGTATTCCTTGGAGACAAATTGGTCACTTGGACAAGAAAGAAACAAAATTGTATTTCTCAGTCAACAGTTGAGGCAGAATATGTAGCAGCAACATTGAATTGTTCTACAATTATTTGGATCAAACAGATGATAAAAGACTTTGGAATTTAGATTGATTATCCTATTGTTATTCACTGTGATAACACTAGCACTATCAATATGTCAAAACACCCTGTGATGCACGCAAAGACAAAACACATTGAAATAAAATATCATTTTCTCAGAGAAAAATTTGCAGACAAAGAAGTAAAGTGGGATTATGTGAGCACTAAAGAATAGTTAGCAGATATTTTTATAAAAGATACTTTTGAGTATCTCAGGGAAAAGCTGGGAGTAATTTCCTTTCCTGAGTTTGATTAGAATTTGCAGTAAGAGCATCAGTCCTTGGTGACTGATGAATGGTTGACTACTCTACTTCTGGATTAGTACCTATGCTTAATGGTATTTGGCACCCTTTTCCATTGATGTCAAAGGGGGAGTATATACTCTGGGGGAGTATATAGTCATGAAATTAAAAACACAGTCAGGGGAGCTACAGGAGTGAAGAGGAACCTTTGATGAGGATATTGAGAAGATTGTAAAAAGAAGGAGGATACTTTGGGTTGATGGTGTTTTTCATATCATATGTTGCCATCAATGTTAAAGGGGTAGATTGTTGGATATTTTCTTCTGTGAAAATATTTGACTGTATGTTTGTCATTGATGACAACATATAGTATACAACAGTGAACTGTACTCACTTTTTAGTATGGATATGTGGAAGCCTTGCGTGGTTGTTTTTATGTTTCAGACATAGTTACTATACCATGTACATACATGTAGATTCATATGTTCAATAACAGTTGAGCTATGTTACTCTGTATACCAGCCATAGTTTCAGAAGATTGTTTTCAGGAAGCCGATAGTAAATTTATTAATTCTTTAGTTGCGTCTATCTATGGGATATGCATGTTCAGATTCATGTTTAGTTATGAGTCTAAGATAATTAACCAAAGGAACTAATCATGTTTCATTTGAAGCATGACATTTGGGTAATTTTGGTGAAGCCGACTTTCTGAAGTGATGTGTCTATTCAGTTTGAGTTGCGTGGTTCTAATTATGTTACATGCTTGGTTTGGCTGACAAGAGAAGCATTGAAGGGATTCTTAAAGCTGAAAAAAATCATATCTTTTGGAGAAAATACTTATAGTATTTCATTTGAAGATCACCAAGTGTGAATGATAAGAAAAGAGATAGAAGGACATAACAAAATGCTTGTTGTTTTGGGACAGTAAAGCCATTTCATTCATCAGACAAAGATCTATGTGAAGAAGTAGTGAATGCATACAATACATTGGAACCGATCAAGACAACAGGTCTACTCAAATAGTTCATTATCAGATATAGTGTATATCTATTTTGCTAAAGATTGTAGCCTTCATCATTTTAGCAATGAGCTTTTGGACAGTGAGTCCTCACTTCTAACAGTGTTATTTGTAAAAGACTCCTAACAGGGTCCGACCCTTAACCAGGTCACTGTACTTATTGCATTATAAAGTTCAACTCCTAACAGGGTTGTAAGATCTTCTAAAAGGGATTATTATACTCAAGCATAGTTCTTTGTGGGTGCTAATTCCCACCGGGGTTTTTACCTATTTTGGTTTCCCCGTAACCAAAATTGTGCTGTTCTACTTTGTGTTATCTGAATGTGTATATGCTTAATGTTATACTATAATTAATTGGAGGAAATAATTTAAATATCTGATAACTGATTCACCCCCCTCTCAGTTATCCCTTTGGACTATTCCAACAGAATCAACTGTCTGATGAAGTGCATGTGGATCTTAATGTGTTTGGTGCACTGATGCTCTACTAGGTTGCAAGAAATGTGTATGGCACTCTAATTGTCACAACAAAAAATACTGGGACTATCAGGAGGAAACCCAAACTCAGTCATTGACTCACGAAGTCAAAAAATATCCTGACTGGCTAACACTGATGCTCGATACTCAACCTCTATAGATGATAATAGTAGCATACTGCTTCCTGCAAGACCATGTGAAGGACAAGAACCAAGGCCAAAAACAAAGCTAGAAGTAGACTTCTGATCGTTGGCATCACAAGCCCAATTTGAGTAAGTGAAGCCAATGATGTGTGGGGAACCTTATATGTAGTTAATACCATAATGTGTAGTGCCTCAAAGACACTAAAAAATACATTTGGAAGCTTGTCAATGGCTCTCATGAGGATCATGGGAGAACCTAGAGACAAGTCCAACCACAATGGAAAGATCAAGACCTGTATGTGTCAAACACAACAAATTGCCAATCAACTGTCTGTAAAAAGTGGAGTCCACTGAAGGTGTAGGAAAAGTGGAATACAACACAACACCTGACTGAAATAGTGTAGGCTTTTTTAGAGTAATAGACCTTTTGGGTTATTAATTAAATCATTTTGATCTAATTACTAACTCACCTATTCACTCTAGTTGCTTAAGCCAAACTTAGGGTTTCCCTTTTAGGGTTTTGTGATTCCTTTTTAAGGAATCACCTCTTTGTATTTGATAACGAAGATATTGTGAATATAGCAGATCATTCTTTTGAATGAGCACATGATGCCTCTTATCTTTTGGCCTCCATAGTTTTTTCTCTCTTTCTGTTCTTTTGCTTCTTCCATGTGATAGGGTTATGCATGCAGGTGTTCTTGGGAGATCAAGATTTCACCTAATCTAACATGGTATTAGAGCCATCCCGTGGCTCTTTGTTTTTGTTTTGTTGACGTGTTTTAGAAGCAGGAGGTTTTCAAGTTTTTAGATTTTTTTATGTGGATTTAGAGGTGGGCTTTGTTTCTATTCACTTTGGGCTCAAACGGACATCACCATTGAGCTCAAAGCACCCAAAAACCCTAGAATCCATATAAAATTTGTCCATTTTGGACAACGTTGGCTCTGAGGCAAAAAAATTTTGGTTTCTAGGGCAGTACGAGCATGGAAACCAAGAAAAAAAACAAAAAACAAAACATTTTTTTTAGGTTTTTTGGTTTAAAAAAAACTGTAGCAAGTGTTATGGTGAAGGCACCACCGCCGCTCCACCACGGTCTGCACCGCCAACCATCGGCCTGCTCCACCGCCGCTCGGCCCCCACTGGCTCAGCACCGCCCATCCGGCTCCGCCGCCCAGCGGGCTTCCCTTTACCCAGTGCCAGTCCTATTTGTGACCAAGGGCTCTGCTCTTTAGTCCCCTGCGTGCCATACGCCCAGGGGCTCAGATTTTTTAAGCCCCAGGGGCTAAATTTTGTTTTTTGGAGCCCTTTTTTGTCCCTTTGCTGGTGTTTTTTCTCTATCTAGAGCAAATGGAGGCCTTTTTCTGACTTCTTTATATCATCAAAAATCTCTTTCTGAGCTCTTTTTGATGGTAGAGGTTGGGGTTTTAGGTTTTTCTATTTTGATAGTGTTTTTTTGTTGTCAAAGTCTAATGTTTGTTTTTGCCTTCCGGGAGCCATATCTTGGTCATCCGGACTCTATTTTCGGCAAACTAGATATCGTCGGAAAGCTGGTTCAGTGAGTTTTTCAGTGGAAGGGGTCTTTTCTCCAGATTTTTCTCCAGTTCTTTCTCCTCTGAGTTTTTTACTTTCACACTCTAGCGGATTACTTGGGTTCTACAGGTCCTGGGATCTCTTCTTCTATTCTTTTGGCTCTCTCTTCTTTTTGACTCTCTAAGCATTGTATACTTCTCTTCTGTAGCATTCCTTTTTCTATAAATGCACTAAGATAAAGTGTCTACTTTTTCATATCTAGGATTTCGAGCACATTGTATTTTTTTGTACTCTCACTCAGTTATGAAGTGCCATGGGGGGGTTATGATGTTTTTCCTTATGTGCTCATCCACCTTTGTCAAGTGAGTGTCCCTTCCATGAAATTTACCCCATGATGTGTGTCTAGAAGATCATTTCTTCTACTTTGACACCGCCCTTTATCTTGTGCTTGTACCTTCTTCTGCACTATGGGTGTTCCTGATTCTTCTTCTTGCAGTTGTTTCTGGCATTGCATTTTAGTGTTCCTGTCACACCTCTCCCTGTTCAACATTATGGGGGGGGGGGTTCACCTGTTGGTTCTATTACTTCCTTGGTTTAGTTGAGTGATCTACGTATTTAGTTTTTTGTTCCTATGTACTAGGCGGATGCAGTGGCTAGGCACTTATGCATTTCAGTGAGATGGATCATCTACTATATAGACACTCATTCATTCCTACTTTTGGAGGTCACCTCTTTGATTGATCAACTCTTTAGAACTTGTCTTCTCAACCCGGTCATGCACTATTTCAGTGGGGGTTCTAGGAGTTACTTCTAACAATGTTTGCAGCTGCATGCTTTGGAGATGCTATACATGCTCATTCTTGTTCCTTTCTTTGGGACTTTCCCTAGATTAGAGGTTTTGTTTCCTTCATCTAGTTTATCTCTTTTTGGGGTAGCATTTTTCCCACTGGGTTTTCTCTATTTCCTTGCTTTACAGAGATTTATTGTACTTGGGTACCTGACCAGGCCTTTATTGTCGAGACCCATCTTTCTTGCTTTCTGCAGTTGTCTCCTAGGTTTTAGCTTCTCCCTAAGCTTATCTTAAGGGGGGGTGTTAGAGTAATAGACCTTTTGGGTTATTAATTAAATGATTTTGATCTAATTACTAACTCACCTATTGACTCTAGTTGTTTAAGCCAACCTTAGGGTTTCCCTATTAGGGTTTCATGATTCCTTTTTAAGGAATCACCTCTTTCTATTTGATAACAAAGATATTGTGAATATAGAAAATCATTCTTTTGAATGAGCACATGATGCCTCTTATCTTTTGGCCTCCATAGTTTTTTCTCTCTTTCTATTCTTTTGCTTCTTCCATGTGAAAAGGTTATGCATGCAGGTGTTCTTGGGAGATCGGGATTTCACCTAATCTAACAGGCACATGCTTGCAAGAAATCATGTCAAATCTATGAAGCATATCAAGAGCATACTTCTTCTGAAAGAGTGAAATCCCATCGGAGGACTAAATAATCTATAGGCCCACAAAATAATGCAAAAGACCAAGATCGGTCATCTCAAAATGCTCCATCAATGCTCATTGTATATCCTAAATCATGGAGGATGACCTACCAGTGATGAAAAGATCATCAACATAAAGCACAAGTATCACAATGTCAACCCCGTGACACTGAAGATACACTGTGTAGTCAGAAGGACAACGTGTATAGTGTGTAGAAAGAAATAAATAATCCATCTTCTCATACCAAGCCTGAGGGGCTTGTTTGAGACCATATAATGAACATCAAAGCCTTAAAACTAAGGAAGAGTTCTGCACAAAACCCTGGGGATGCTCCATATAGATCTCCTCCTGGAGGTTCCCATGCAAGAAGGCACTCTTCACATCTATCTAAAACACTGTCTATCCTTGTGAAGCAGCGAGTGAAAGTACAAGGCAGATAGAATTCATCTTGGCAATAGGAGCAAAGGTCTCAGAGTAATCAATACCCTCCACCTGAGAAAACCCCTTTACAACAAGATGAGCCTTATACTTTTCAATAGAAGCATCATCAAGATGCTTGGTACGGTACAACCACCGGCACCAAACTAAATTTTTCCCTTTCAGAAGAGAACACAAATCCCAAGTATGATTCGACATCAAAGAAGAATACTCCTAATTCCACTTTGTGTGACCTATCACCTTTGAAAAATTATGAGGGTCATCTAAAATGGAATGAATCAGAAGGCTAGAACCCGATGTCTGAGCTCGAGTATGATGTCTATCTATAGGATCACTTTCTAAAGAATCAACTACATCAACTATAAAAAGGGCTCACTAGGGCATAACTAGATCAGCTGGTGGTGGTGGAGATGGTGGATCATCATCATCATCATCATCATCATCATCATCATCAAGAGAAAAATTATCCTCAAGAGAGGAAGATGGAGGAGTAGATAGTGAGGGAGAATTTGGTGGCAAAGAATCATCAGAGGATAGCACTCATCAAACTGGACATACCATCAAAACAAGACCTCTTAGGAATCATGATCACAAAACCTATATTCCTTGGCATCCTCACAATAGCCAAAAAATATGAGTGGTTGATTCTTCCTCTCCATGTATTTCCTTTGAGTATCTGGAATAAATTCCCAAGCCTCACTACCAAAAACTTGGAATGTGTGAACATTGGGCTTGATCTGAGACCAAGCCTCCTCAAGAGTCATATGTCGTAATGCATAAAAGGTTCATGATTACACCTCAATTAGTAGTGAAATATCAGGATATTATATTTTTTGAGATAGATATAGATACTTGAATTATTTAGGTTATTGATCCTAGGTCTATATGGTTGCAGCCAATGGGATATGAGATAGACATTGACATTGTTTCACAATAAATTGAAAACCTGCTAGCTAAACCTATTGACATAAGAGAAAAGCATTATGGAACTTATGAGGAAGTGAAGGAAAAGATAAAACAAGGTATTTTGATGCCTAAAGTTATAATAAAATCAAGTAAAATGATTGTTGATCTATCTGATAATCTTGGAGTAGAAGATGATGATGAACCATCTGATGAAAAGGATAAGAAACCACAAGTGACGAAGGCATCACCGAGCATCAAAGGTACAAGAGGATATAAAATATCTTCTATTACACTGACACAATAGAAGAAACCTGAGGTAGATCCACAGAGGGCAAAAACCTATGTAAGAGGCAAGAAAAAATCTAACTAACCAAGAAGGAAGTTGAAACTGCAAGCAGAAAGTAAGACTGAATCTAAGGATCTTAGTAAATTCAAAGTTGTACAGAACCAACCTTGAGAACCAAGAAGTATAGATGACTTTCTTGATACACTGAAGAAGCATAGAGGATTTGTTGGGATGAATTATGCGGATTGGCTAAACAAGGTTTATGACAAAGAACCACAGAATCTCTGGTTGTAGACCACCTCTCTAACAGAGAAAAACCCTAAAATAGAAAGGGAAATATGTACAAAATTTAGAAATAAGGGACAAGGAAAGGAGAATATAATACATACTTACTTATGCACTTTGAACCTTTACTCAAAGAAGGGCTTCAAAAACTACCTATGCACAGGCAACTCAAAAAGATCTCCTTCCATATTTTTCAACAAGTATGAGTCTTTGCCAAATTTTTCTGCAATAATGAACGGTCCTAGCCATAAAGACTCAAACTTATTATGCTTGCCTTTATCCTCTACCCTTGCATTCCATTGGAGAACTAGATCATCAATCTGGAACTTTCTCTCCATAGCCCTCCTGTCAAAAAGATATTTCATTTTTTGCTGTAGCTTCACATTTTCTCTCTGACCATTTCTCCTTATTTCATCCAATTCATTCAACTGCATCATTCTGTTCTGCATATTGTCAGAGACATCTAAATGTTCCTCTTGTATGTATTGGAAAATGGGCAATAAATTGTTAATAGGAAATCTCGCTTGTAAACCATACACCAACTCAAAAGGTGATTGACCAGTTGCCTTCT
>MU226999.1:1182131-1202616 GCA_018584345.1 Thuja plicata
TCTTAAGTTGAGTTTTCAATCATGCTAGTTAAAGTTATTCACAGATAACTCCATGCCCTAAGATTTAGCACTGGTCTGTTTTTGTTCAGTTAAAAGGCTATCATCCTTAAAAATCAATTTTTACTTTTAATTTGGTCTGTTTTAGTAAAGGTTACAGTGATCATTCTCTGTAATTCCACTAATATCAAATTAGAATAATTTAGTCATTTCATTATTCTAAGCTTTTAAGGGTAATCCCGCCCGAGTCTATGGAGCTCAAAGTGCAGGAGGTCTCAAGACCTTGTTACTGTTGTCCTATTCTATGCTGGGTCAGTGTCAAGGATAAATAGAGTCATACTTCTGAGGAGTATATTTTTATGACAGAAAGAAAAAGGAACAACATCCAGAACAGAGCTTGACTCTCTGAAGTCTAGGTTAGGTTGCCAAGACACCGGTCAAATAGAGTTTTTGAGGGTCATCTTCAAAATGAAGCTTGATCCTCAGGGATCCAGGTTAGAATACCCTGATACCTAATAGATTGATATCTTTCACTAGACTGTCCTCAAAACGAGGCTCAACCTTCAGGAGTTAGGGTTAGATTTCCCCGATACCTGTCTAACAAGATAATCAATAGAGATTTTAGGACTATCTCCAGAACGAAGCTTAGTCCCCCAATATCTAGGTTAGATTTCCAAGACACTTATTTTGATAGATATCTTTCACAAGACTGTCCCCAGAACGAGGCTCAACCTTCAGGAGTCAGGGTTAGATTACCCCGATACCTGTCTCAAAAGAGTATAAATACTACTTTAAGACCATCTCTAGAATGAATTTTAGTCCCCCAATATCTAGGTTAGATTGCCCAGACACTGGTCAGATTGACATCTTTCACAAGGTTATCCCCAAAACGAAGCTTAACCTTCAGGAGTCAGGGTTAGATTGCCCCAATACCTGTCTCAAAAGATGGTAAATTGCAGTTCAGAATCATCTCCAGGACAGAGCTTGATTATCAGGATTCAGGGTTAGATTGCCCCGATACTTGTCCCAAAAAGATAGTTTTCGAGAATCATCTCCAGAACGGAGCTTGATCCTCAAGAATCTGAGTTAGATTGCTTAGATACTTAAAAGATGACAAGATGTAAGGAACAAAAATGCCCTTATTGATTGTGGAGTATCCAGTTTTGACTGTGAGGTACAAAAAATTGAATATGCTCCAAGTGATGAGAACTTTTGAAAATCATATCAGATTGATTGAAATAGATTTAATGATGTAATCATCCTGCCCCCTCGGGGGCGAAATAGAAAGATGACAAGTCATATTGATGATGGAGAGCAAAAAAATTACAGATAGATGTTGAGTCGGAGATCAAGAAGAACTCAGAACAGATTACGGAAGAATTCAGAATCAATTTCGAGTGATTTCAAGGTCTGGTTGACCAAGTTTGACTAGGGTTGACCAAAGTTGACTTTTGAGGAAAAAAGTCAAAGATTTGAGAAAATGATGATAGGATAAGATTTTGACAAGAAAGCGATATCAGAAAGTCGACTACACAAGCGTCTGATCGGATCGGTCCCAAAAATTTTAAAATGCGATTTTGAGCTATATAGAAGTGTCAGATTTTGATTTTGATCACGAAAATGGATTTAGAGCGGTCAAATTAGGTAGTGGTGTAGTTTTTGCGCAAAACGGAGCACTTTGAAAAATTAGGTCAAAACCTATATAAGGACGAAAAGGGTCATTTTCAAATCATTTCAACCCTTTGACTTTTGAGAATTGAGCTCTGAGCTAAAAGACAAAATGGTGGTTCCCTACAATAGTCATCGTTTTGAGCGATCCAGGAGACACAGCCAGCCCTCAGCGTACGGACCTCCCGTAAGTAGTTGGCAAATGCCTCTATAATTCAAATTTCATTCATTTTTGTTGATTTTGTTGCTCATGTTTCACATTTTTAAAAACTTGAGTCGCTGGTCTTCGCACGAAGAAGTAGTTTCTTCGCGCGCCCCGTAGGGAAATCTCGCGTGAAGAAATGATGTTTTGCACCATTCGGTCCGGAATCTCGCGTGGGAGAGTACCCAATTTCGTGTGAGAAACCCTTTCGGAAGGTGTTTTCTCGCGCGAACAGTCATGAAAGCTCATGCAAAATGGCAATGTCACGCGATGCGAAGAACTTCTTCACGCGAAAGAAAACTACTTCATGCAAAATTCTGCTTCTTCGCTTGAGAAAAAGTGGTCAAAAAGAAGATGAAATTAGTCTACATCACATCCAATAGCTTTTGCGTCAACATCATTAACGTCTGTAGGATGTCTTGAATGCTTTCTTATCTCATTATGCTTTGATTATTATCGATTACTGATAGTGCTCTATTATTCATATGTCTTGCAAGTTGACTTCCCAGATATAGCATTCAGATCGCATCATCCGGTTATTAGCAGGTTGGTATCTCAGTTAGATGATGCTGAGATAGCACACATGGGCACTTTGGGATTGAGTAAATTATGTGAGATACCTGAGAGTCGGGTTAATCACAGACTGTTGGGAGCTTTGGTGGAGCATTTCCATTTGAAAATGAACACATTCCACTTACCACAGGGGGAGATGACCATTACTCCCAAGGATATTTATCAGATCTTGAGGATACCTTTCCACAGTGTCCGAGTGCAGTATGAGACACGGCCCAAGTTGGGCACACCAGCTCTGAGAGAGATCTTTCAGGATGACCTGGTGATGGGCAGGGCAATCCCATGGGAGGATCTGATCAATGAGTATGGTCTGACTCATAGGTTTCCCGTGTTTTTAGCGTGCTTCCTTGGGTGCTAATTGATGCCTGGCCATGGACAGCATGGGCTAGAGTGTGGTTGGGGGAGGATGCTACAACTGATGATAGTGCGACCGTGACACTATGGATGGGGCCAGTTTATGTTGGCACACATGTATCATGAGATGCATGAGATTGCCTATCGGGAGGCAAAGAGCATAGCAGTAGGAGTCTTTGTACTATAGGTATGGGCTTGAGAGCATCTTCCTGTTACCAGGCCCATTTTTGAGGATATGAGGCAGCCATTGGAGCCTTACATTTACCAGTATAGGGGGATGATTACCCAGCCCACACTGGGTAAGGTTGATCAATGGCGAGCTCAGCTTGATGATCTAGCAGCAGTGATATGGAGGCCTTGGAGGTTGACAAAGGCCTGGGATGATGTAGCAGAGTAGCTAAGTCATATGTTTTGTTTCCATGCGATGATAGGTCGCACCATTACAATGATTGAGATATTCCTGCAAAAGTGGGTATGGCGGCAGTTTGGTCGCCCACAGGACATCTCCTAGGAGTATACAGTTTATGCTTGATTTATCGATGAGCTAAGGAGAGGCTGGGGGATAAAGTTGGACTAGGGGGCATGATGATAGATATCTGCGCATTGGTCCTAGTTCAGTGGGATTACCTTAGAGATGTAGCAAATGCTGGCATGACCACTAAGTACAGGGAGCACTTCATTATGCACCATTTTCCGAGGTTCATTGATCTAGTGGGTATAGCCGACCGAGGGCACATTGTACCCCCACAATTCGTTCAGCCACAGGTGCAGCAGATGTAGATGCCCCCACCACAGCAGAGGGCACAGCTGGGGTTACAACAGGGTCCCTGACCTAGGACAGTATAGGTTGACATCCTTGCCCGACATATGGGGATGGATGTTGGATCTAGTGTCAGTGGTAGCACCAGATAGTCTCGGCGAGGGACTGTAGAGTAGGTTACCAAGGAGCAGTAGGTACCTCAATAGGAGGAGGGACAACAAGATGATCCTATGTAGGAGGAGCAGCCTATGCAAGATATAGCGCAGGACCCACAGCGTCGATCATGGGAGAGAGTGAGACAACTCACGAGATAGGTGGGAGATTTGACCATTCAGGTAGCTGTGCGAGATGCAAGATTATTGGATAGAGACCAGGAGATAAAGGATCTCTGAGAGAAGCTACGAGTGACCTAGGAGGAGGTGCAGCATCAGATAGCATGGGCGGCTTACTACTATGCATCATATATAGGTGCGGTGCCTGACAAGGCATCTCAGGTGGCCAGATTTTTGAGCTATGCGAGAGGATCGGAGGGAGCACAGATGGCACCTCCACCAGATAGGACCCTACCTCCACCTCCTCTAGGTGACAAGGGAGAGAGCCAGAGTTAGGATCTTGATAGACAGATAGAGATGAGATCATAGGATGTATTTGATGCATTGGCATCCTTGTATTATATCACCATTTTGAGATAGATCATGCTCAAGTAGCACCATTTTGTATTTGTATCGACACATTATATATATATGAGCTCATCTTTTGGTATCATCGCATATTGTATATTTCCTTTATGAGATGTTTGTATATGCTTAGATGGTTAGATGATTCATAATGTATGCAAATGGATGAACATGTTTGAAAGATATGTATGAAATGCACATGCATGAATGTAAAGATGTATGTATGTAAATGATTTATGTAAATGCAATGTGTAAATGAGAATGTAAATGTAATGTAGAAATGAGAATGTAAATGTAAGGTATAGATGATTATGAATTGTGAATATGAATATGTATATGGTACTAACATCTCATGCAGGACGACAAATGCTAACCAAAGAATTATGAGAAGAATCGAGAGCGAGGACCGAACACTTGTGTAGTCATGATGAAACCAAGACTCTAAAAAAGAAATCCCCTATGTATGAACCCAGAAGAATGCAATGAAAAGAACACTGAATCATTGCCATACTGCAAGTCTAGAATGAAAATGCAATCCTATGCTAGATGCAATATGAGAGTGCAATTCAAGGACATGGTTGTGAGACCCATCGTATAATCATCATCATTGAGCATTTTTTTTTTTTGGAACATCAAAGTCGATACAACCCTTACTGGCGCCACAATGTAACCATAAGGATATGAATATGACTTATCATTAGACAAAATGTAGGAAACGAACGTAAGCACCAGGGCACAAAAGCCAAGATGACCTGAACATTGTTTCCAATTAATGTTGCAAGAGTACACCAGTATCAAGGCATTCAAAGCCAAGATAACCATGAGTGTGATCATGCATAAACAAACAGATCAATAACAAACAAAATAATAACAAACATAGCAATAACAAGCAAGGAGATAGTACCTACCTCACCATGGCGTACAAATAAACAAGATCGAGGGATGTGAGGCTATTCCACCTTAGTGCGGGAGCTCTTATCACATACACCCTATTTATTTTACATTTCTGGATCATCGGGACTACGCCAAAAAGTAGTGGACAAAGAAAATATCAATGAAATCCATGAGAATAGATAGCATACAAAGAAATATTGAAGCATAGCTCAACCAATTTCAAAGTTTTCGAATGTCTTCATGTTTAGAGGGTGTTAAAAAAACACCGTTGTGCTTGTGAGTGCATTTTGTTTGATTGTTATCGATAGATGTTTACGTTTGAGATATCCGATGTGTGTTGAAAAACACAGACATGTCCAAAGATAGTGTTAAAAAATAATGTTTATGGTGGTGTTGAAAAACACTAGTTTGTGTCAGTAGTGAGTTGTCCTTGAGACATGACAAGATTACTGACTCAGGTGTAAACCGAAGATGTGATCAAATGGGGGGCCCATGCCCCCAAGTAATGATGATTGACTTGACGTATGTTGCAAGGACAAACAAGATGTGAGTGCCCCCAAGCATATGGCGCTGAATCAATGTCAAGTCAGGAGGGTTCACAAATGAACCAGAGTGTCACGAAAGTGACCAAAAGATATGTACAAACTAAAGCATAGAATCAACAAGACCAAGTATCGATAGATAGAGCGTTTTGAGGAAAAATCCAACTGTAACAAATGTGAGCAATCTCGATAGAATAGCAATAGTAGGCATACGCAGTGAGAACCATTGGTGACCGACGTGAGAGAGATGCTCAAATTAAATGATCGTGGTATAAGCTATACATCAGTAGGCAGACACAGTGAGAACTAATGGTGACTGATGTAAAGAAAATCTTTAAAAGATAAAAGGATAGTGCCCCCTAGATCAGAAGGGTTTCCATGAGAGTATGACCAGTTTCAATCCATGTGAGTTGGTGTCTTGACAGGAACTGAAAGAAAATGAAAGCAGGAAAGAAGGAAAGAAACAATGCAGGAAAGCAAATGTGTCAAGCCAAGTGGTGATGCGATAGATATAGCATTGTGAAACAAGAGGTGCCTGTTTACCAGGTTTTCACCTTCTTGGCAGAAATTCTTTTCTTTTTTTTGCTACCATGATGCCTATTTGCCAGGTTTTCATTAATGGTGCCTTTTTCTCTTTTTTTCTCTTTTTTTGTATTTTTCAATTTTTTAATTTTTTTGTATTTTTGGAATATATGATTTTTTTTGGAGATACATCAAAGCGCCTATCGCTAGGTTTTCACTAAGATGATCATTTTTTTCAGGACTTTTTTAAATTTTTAGAATTTTTTCAGGACTTTAGTATATACATGAGCATACTAAAGATGTCTTAGCTGTAGAACCATTTCAGATGAATAGCATTGATGGGCTCTTTGAGTTGTTCTCCTTCAGTAGTAGAAATTTGATAGGTACCAGACCCAAACACTGCAGTAACAATATACAGACCAAGCCAATTTGGTTCAAACTTCCCTTTCTGGATCCGATGTTGTGGATTCTTAGGGCTCTCCCTCAGAATGAGGTCACCCGCTTGGAAATACCTTGGTCTGACCTTTTTGTTATAACTCTTGGACATCCTCTTTTGGTATGCTCTAAGGTGATCGAATGCCACTTGGCGATGTTCATCAAGTAATTCTAGCTCTTGTAGCTGAGATATTCCAGTATCTTCATCAGTAATGAGGCCCTTCAGAGAGATTCACAGAGAAGGAATCAAATAGGTAGGACAACATCTACTCCATAAAACAATGCATAGGGAGTAGCCCCTGTTGGTGTTCTTATACTTGTCCTATATGCCCAAAGAGCTAGATTGATCCGGAGATGCCAATCTCATCCAGATTTATGCACTGTGCAATGCAGGATCTTAAGGATTGTTTTTTTGGATGCTTCCACCTGTCCATTACCCTGAGGATAATAGATGGAAGACCAATGTTGAGTGATTTTAAACTTAGAGCATAGCTCTGTCAAATCCTTGTTTTTAAATTGTCCCCCATTATCTGTGATAATTGCTGAGGGTACACCATGCCTGCAAATGATGTAGTTGAGAATAAACATAGCTACTATTTTTCCACTGGCAACGGTGAGTGGGACTGCCTCCACCCACTTAGTAAAATATTCCGTAGCTGTGATGATAAACTTATGTCCATTGGAGGACGAGGGGTAAATCTGACCCACCAAATCAAAGGCCCATTGTTGAAATGGCCAGAAATTAATGAATGGAATAAGCTCCTTGGCTGGAGCATGAATTAGGTTTCCATGTAATTGACATTGTTTGCAAGACTTAGCAAATTGTGTTGCTTCTTTTTCCATATCTGGCCAATAGTAACCAGTTCTAATAATTTTACGGGCCAATGTCAGGTCATTAGAGTGTGACCCACAAATGCCTTCATGCACCTCTACTAACGCTCATTTGGATTCATCGGGTTCTAAACACCTAAGGAGGGTATCGTCTAGACCACATCTATACAAGTCATTAGCGATGATGATGAACTGTGAAGCACTGTGGATTAGGTGACGTTTCTCATTCTGGGAGTAAGTGTCCAGAACAATTTGGTCACGAAGGTAGGAGAAGATGTGATGGTAGTGGGATGAGTCATGTCCTATGATAGAACAAATCATCTGAGAATCAGGGGAGTCATAGGCTGGGTAGCGTAATGTCTCCACCAGGAATTCATGTCTAAAATCATTTTCAGGCATCTGTAACATAGATGAAAGAGTAGCCATGGCATCTGCTACTTTATTATCTTCCCTCAGAACCTGTTGAAATGTGATATGAGTAAAATATTATTTAAGATCATCAACCAATCGTTTATAAGGTACCAAATTTTCATCTCTTGTCTGATAGATATCATTGACCTGATTAATGACCAACTGGGAATCTCCAAGAACATTTAGTTCATCTACGCGCCACTCAAGGGCGATCTTCATACCATTGATGAGGGCTTTGTACTTAGCAATGTTGTTCTTACAAGGAAACAACATCTTGTATGATTCTGGTAACGAGTACCATTGAGGTGTAATGATCAGTATCCCAGCACCTGATCCCTGTTGGGTAAATCAACCATCAAAAAACATAGTCCATGAGCGATGTGTAATAAGTAATATGGACTCATCTGGAAATTCAATGTGCAATGGTTGATGATCAACTAGAGGTGCTTCTACCAACTAATCTGCTATTTCTTGTCCCTTAATGGCTTTCCTTTCAACATATTCAATATCAAATTCACTGAGAAGCATGACCCATTTAGCTAGTCTACCTGTGAGGGTAGCTTTACTGAGAAAATATTTTAGAGGATCAATTTTTGCAATTAGACATGTAGTATGAGCCAGCATACAATGCCGCAATTTTTGTGAAGAAAACACTACTGCAAGGCAAGCCTTCTCTATAGAAGAATATTTTGTTTCATATGAGACCAGAGTTTGACTAATATAATAGATAGCCCTCTCTTTGTTGTGCTGATCTTCTTGAGCCAATAAGATACCCAATGATGTATCCGTAGCAGATATGTAAAGTATAAGTGGCTTCCCATGAATGGGAGGCATCAAGATCAGGGGGTTCGCAAGATACTGTTTGATTTGTGTGAACCCTTCATCAAATTATTTATTCCACTAATAAACCACACCCTTGTGCAAATTCTTGGTAAATGGTTGTGACTTGTCCGCTAGTTGAGAGATAAAATGTTGGATAAACTACAGTCGGCCTTGAAGTCCTCTCATTTGTCTGATATTTTTCAGTGACGGCATTTCCATGATGGCTTGTACTTGAAGGATCAACTTCAATACCTTTGGCAGAGACGATATAGCCAAGAAATTTTCTAGATGTTACACCAAATGCACACTTCTTAGGATTGAGTCTCAGACTGAATTGTTCCATTTGATCTAGTATAGGACCTAGATCAACAAGATGTTTCCTTCGGTGCATGCTCTTAGCTAAAGTGTCATCCACATAATCTTCCATTTTTTTATGCATCATATCATGAAATATGGTGGTAAATGCTCTCTGATATGTAGCACCGACATCTTTGAGTCCAAAGGGCATGACATTCCAACAGAAGGTGCCCCAGGCACATGTGAAGGTATTTTTCTCTTGGTCCTCTGGTGCAATTTTTATCTGGTTATAGCCAGAGAAACCATCCATTAGTGAATACATTTCATACCCTGCCATCATATCTACGATCATATCAATATTAGGCAATGGAAAATCATCCTTAGGACATGCCAAATTTAGGTCTCTGAAGTCTATGCAGACTCTTATGGATTTATCATGTTTTGATACTGGACCAATATTAGAGATCCACTCAGCATAATCAATTACTCTGATAAACACTGCCTTAAGCAATTTCTCCAATTCAACTTTGACAAGTAGAGCTACGTGTGGATGCATTTTGTGAAGCTTCTACTTGATGGGCTTAACACCTGGTGCAATGGAAAAATGGTGCATGATTAGATTAGGGTCTAACCCCGGCATGTCTGAATATTTCCATGCAAAGTTAATCTTTTTGCTCCTGAAGAATGTAGTGAATTCCTCTCTTTCTGCCTCTAATAGTGATTGTGCCAAGTGAATAATTTGAGGTTCTGCCTTTGTACCCAAGTTGATAGGTTGAGTTGGTTCAATAAGAACATATGATCTTTCCTGAAAATGACTTGGGAGGGCATCAAGTATCTCATCCTCAGGTGCCTCGGAGAGGTTTTCACCCTTGGATATGTCTTTTATTTTGACTGTTTTAGGCTCTGATACTGCCACAAGGTGGTTTTCACTATCAGAGTGCCTATTTTTTCTTGTTTTTATTTTGTGACTAAGATACTTGATTCCCGCCTCAGTCATATTGACACTTGCTTCGCTAGTGGGAGATGTTACAGGTTCGACAGCGTGTAGGTAACATGCAAGAGCGTAATCATTCTAGAACGTAAGGACTTCGTTATATGGGGAGGTAGAGTTCCAGTCTATAAGCTCAGGATGGAAAAGTGAAAGAGGAGTGATGGGTTTAAGTACGTTCATGGTATAATCATCAAAGGCATGGAAAAGTAAGTCGAGACCCAAAGAGATCTCATCCAGAGGTATAGTCAAATTCCTTTGATTCCTAGCGACCGTAGTAGACGACATGTTAACACCTAGTGAGTCGGACTCATGTGACCCAACACTAGACCGTTAACCTACCTCGAGAAGGTTTTCATATGTATTAGCTGTATCTGTATCTCTGTCAGAAGTCGCATATGACAAGTTGTGAAACTCATATTCATGGGAGTCTGTTTCATCATTAGGTCTCATGTCAAGAACATGGGTGAGATCAACCCTTTGTCCCCAGTTGGGATGAGTTCTTCCTAGAACCTCTACTATGGTCAGATGAGCACCTGTTGACCTAGGTACCTCAGTAGTGTTTGTAGCATCAGCTTCCTCTTGTGTAATGAGAAGTGACTAGATTTCCTAGTCAAACTGTTCTTGAAAGTGTGGTGGTATGTATAAATCACCCTGATGACTAGGGTTCAGAGTATATATGTCTTTCCACTCTTCATAAGTTAATGAAGAAATTGAAGTGGTGGTATCAGAATCACTATCAGTGTCTACTATACTAACATGTTGTACAAAGTTATCTGGCTCAGCAAAGAATGCTGCCAGGTCTGGAGGAATAGGATAAGGAAAAGTATCCTCATCAGAGCTGTCTTCAGGTTCTACAATTTTAGGTGGTTCTTCAAGTGTTGGTTTCTTATCTTCTCGAGGTACAAACTTATTTATTCCCAGTTGGAAAGTGAGTTTCTGGAAGCCTATACCTATAGAGTCGCATGTTCTGCGACCGATAGCTCCAAGTGGTGCAATCAATCCCTTATGATTCGCACCTATGGGGCCATCTCCTTTATAGCCAAAATGTTGCATAATAGATAAACCTTTACCATATTGCTCAGGTTTCATTTCATAAGGAGGAGGATTTTCAGAATTGTCTTCTCCTTTATAGATCCAAGCTTTGATAGCTCTGTTTTTAGCTTCTTCTTCTAATGGTACTATGGCTTGTACAAAGGTACCACCATACTTTGTTGGAGGAGGAACCGTAGAAGGTTTAGTGTTCTCAGAAGGTCTCCCAAAGGAACGGGGAGACAAAGGCAAAGATGTAATAGATAGCATAGGTTCAATTTGATATCCTCCCATATCAGTTTCTTTGAGTGTCAAACTCTTTTCCATTTCTTTTAATTTATCCTCAAGGAGTTCAATAGATTCTCTGTTGGTAGGCACAAGGATGTCAGACAATTTTGTGAGGGCATTGCAATCATAGCGTGTATTAGTGGGTATAGTCACTTCAGAACCTTGGAATGGGAACTTAATGCACTGATGGTATGTGGAAGGGAAAACTTGCATTTCATGGATCCATGGCCTTCCTAACAGGATATTGTATGCCAAAGGGATGTCAAACACTTGGCAGATAACATCTCATTCAACAGGACCAGCTCTAATTGGAAATACAACTAGCCCCTTGGATTTACGTTCCTCCTCATCATAGGATTTAATGGTAATCTTTTTGCAAGCATCAATGCAATCTTTTCCATAGCCTAACTCAATAAGGAAACTAGCAGAGCAAATATTTAGGCCAGCGTTGTTAGCTATGAGAACACAGTGAACACGCTTTGGACCTATCATGATTTCAATGTGCAAAGGATTATTATGCAGGTGACTCAAAGAATGGTCATCTTCCTGAGAGAAAGAAAAATAATGTGAGGAGGTCAAGTGACCTACCATAGATTGAAACTAGTCAAGATCAAGATCTTTTGGGACATTTGCCTTAGTGAGGGCTTTGTCCAGGATTTCCCTGTGAGAAGGGGAGATTTTCAGGAGCTCAAAAATAGTTATTTGAGCATTAGTGCATTGCAATTGATCAAGAATGTTGTAATTGGTAGCATTAGATGAGGAACCCACTTTGGGATTCTTAGTAGCAGAGTCAACCTTAGCTTTGTCTGAAGGTTGAGTTGATGTAGATATAGAAGGCTCAGGGCCTTTGAGAATGATTTTAGCATGAGATCGAGTAACAAAATTAGTGCTCACTTGAGACTGTCCTTGTTCAGAAGACTAAGGTGTAGACCATCACAAAGTGAAAGGTGTTTTAGACTTAGAAGTATCTTCCTTTCCCTTAAGAATCAGGACATTACAATATTCAGTGTCAACAGTCTCAACCATATCAATGACATTGTCATTATTGGTGTAAGTATAGTTGACCTTAGCATCAATATTTTTGCCTTTAGATGATTCACCTTTTCCATGAGGAGGAAATGGGTTTTTGAAAGCTTGGTGATCAAAATTTTTGTTGTGACCTCCCACAACAATAACCTCACTATCGACGAGATCCTAGATTGTATGCCGCAACTTAAGACAAGTAGCTATTTTATGACCTTTTTTTTGGTGAAAATTACAATAAGCGGATTCATTCCATCAAGAGGGCCTTGGTTGTGCATCATAAGGTCATGTATTAGCCAACCGAGTAAGTAACTGATTGTCCACAAGAGTCTTGTAAACTGCCTCAAGAAGGTATCCTAAAGGAGTGAACTCACACTTGGGCCTAGGAGCCCAAGGTTTAGGTCCAAAAAATCATGAAGTACTCAGTTTGGATTCCGTCGTAGCCTGTTCAGTGGCTTTGGTTGCTTGCATCATGGTAGTGAGATTAAAGGCAGCCTTGGAAGGCTTAACAGTCACATTGTCTACAACACCATCATTCATAACATTTTCATTCTTGTTGGGAAATTTGGATTTATCTTTGCTTGAGGAAGAAGACCCTTGTTTATTTTCCTTGTGTAAGGTCAATTCTCATTTCTTGATCATGAATGTCTCGATTCTTATAGCTTGTTTGATCATATCATCAAAGGTTAGAGGACCTTGTAGCTATACTTGATACCCAAAGTTGGGGAGAAGATTATCGAGAAAGATATCCAAATTTTTTGATTTAGGTATCTTGCGGGAATATCGGGTATAAAGTTGTCTCCATCTTTGGAGAAATGCCAAGAAGGATTCCCCATTATTTTGTTTCAAGTTGCAAAGATCTCGAATATCAACCGGATGTTGGATGTTGTGAGAATAATGTTGTAGAAATAAATTGGCAATTTCGTCAAAGGTCTTGATGCCAGTTGGTAGTCTAGAGAACCATTCGATAGCTGATCCTCCAAAACTACGTGGGAAAAGATGCATAAGATAGGTTGTGTCATGTATGAATTCCATGGAGAGAGCGCCAAACTCTCTCAAATGGTCTTGAGGGTCAGATGTACCCAAGTATTTGTCATATTTAGGAAGTTCAAATCCTTTGGGAAAAGGAGGCATGCGAAGATCCTTATCAAATGTGAAAGGACAGATGATTTCCAGTGTGAATTGTGTGACAGGTTTGTCTTTCTCTTTCAAGAGTTGAGAGAGTTTCTCTCACACGGTTTTCATTTCTTTGCGCAAGCAGGAATTTTCTATTTCTTCATCTTTCTCAACAAGTGTTTCTAAAGCATAATTGGAAGGTAACTTAGCCCCTTGATTGGCTAGTTCAAGAATGTATTTTTCTTTCTCTTCAGCTAGTAGAATTCCCATCATTTTACAAAATTCTTTGTTAGCACGAGCTTGTGCAATCTCTTCTTGAGTGATTTCTACTTCTATATCGTTAGGGGGATCTTCAGAATGGGACTTACCCCAATTTATAAAGAGGTCAGTTTTTCTAACCTCACCACCTGATTGGTTATGATCTTCCATCTTGCCAAAATGCAAGGATTCAAGGCGTAAAGACTCGGTATGAAAAGATTGAGTGTTCTCTGAATTTGGGTCTTCTTGGAACAAAGGATTTCAAACCCTACTAAGATCCATAGGAAATGACTATTTATTGTAAGGTCATCGTACCAGGGAAGGAGATCAAGATGATTCCTCACTACATGTAGCTGGTAATGGTGTGGAAAGTACAGATTCATCATGATTGATTGAAGGAAATGTTTTTCCACTTCGAGTTGTGATAGTCATAGACAAAGTTTTGAACAAGGAATGTGAACTAGGACCAAACTTGAAACTGCCTCAAAGTAATTGCACACAATGTGCCAAAAGGTGAAGTATTCTTGGTGCAAATCATCTAAGATGAGGCTAAAACAAGCCAAGAGATGACTATTGTGACACAAGGCATGACGACACAGATGAAATAAATCAAAAAGACATGAGACAAGACCAGTTTAAGCAAGAATCACATAGTTCTCAACCCAAGAAACCAAGTTTTAGACTGTGTGAAGATACATGGTGGAAAAATAGATCCATATCAGAGACTAGATTTAATAGAAGTACAACTGACTGGCAGATTTTAGCTCACTATTTTGGACAAAAGACTCCAGTTTCGCACGATGAAATGCTCTGTCGCGTGAATTTTCTCACTGAACCACGTGAAGAAATGCTCTCTTCACATGAAGAATGACACCAGTTGACAGAATAAAAAAATGACAGAGTAATGGCACTGTTGCCAAATATCACGTGATAGTATAATACATATCGCATGAAGATTCTCACCGACTGATGCGAAGATTGGGAAATTTTGCGTGAAACTATGCAAATGTTGAAAAAAAGGACGGTTACAGAATCAGACTGTTAAGACTAGTTTGCATTTTCCAAGATGAAATCATGCTGCTTTCTAACAGATAGTTCAAGTTACAAATTGTTTTGGACATGTTCAAGATTGACAGTTTATGTGTTTTGATGATAGTTTCGATTATTCAAATGATACACCCACGCAAAACACATTAAACAGAATGTGTGTAGTACCAGAAAAACAACACCACAATCCTAGGATAGCTAGGACAATATCTGTTGAATCCCCACTTGAACCGAAGTTTAGATATGCTTACTCTTAGTGGATAACTTAGAATCTTGGAAGCACGGGCTCCTCCATACATATGCACTCACTTCTCAGGCATACCAAGCTTCACACCCCAAAGGAATTGCCTCCCAAAGGGTTGTTATCTCTACTAAAATCCATAAGAATGTGGGGCATCTTAGTCGGTCTCTGACCTTCTGCACCAATAGATAGAAGGTTTTTGGAAAACTAGAACAACAGTTTGTAGTAAGGTCATCCGTTTAGGTGGTTGTGATCAAGTCAATTTCCCAATAAAGGGGGCTCTTCCAATCCATTCAAAGTAAGGCTTTCACCTTAACGATGACGGGACTTTAACACACCACTAGGGTACTGGAGGATATTTTGGTTGTCACAATGAATTCACACCTGTCTATTGTGACACTAATCACAATAGCATTTTTTGTATACCAGTTTGGAAGGGCTTGGCTTTAGCCTGTTACCAGTTGGGCATCCACTCTCACCGGCTCTCCTAAAGCTCTCGGGAGGTAGCCACTCTAGAAGAATCACATGAATTTATTTTACACCCAAGATCCATAAAGGTGAGGGGAGAGGATATGTTCATGTAGTTCTTAGGATTACAATCTAAAATACACTTCAATCACGCAAGACAGTGATTCATTTTAAGCACCAACCAAAGTGTGTTTTAACTACTGAAAGTAGATATAAGAAGTTGTGAAAACATGCAAGGTCTTCGACAAACGTCCTGCAATAAAACCCATTAGTAGTTTGTAATGCCTTTTTTCATATCAGCATCCTGCAATAAACATGTTAGAAGTTTATGATGGCTTTTCTTTATCTCGGCGTCCTGCAAACCACTGTTATGCTGTTTCAAAAGATTAAATAAGAGAAGCACAGATGTCAGAAACAACAAGTGGTTAGAAAACTGAGGCAATGGAATATCATACTAAAAGCTCTAAACTGTAATTTTGCACAATAAAGTATGCTAGATCGCACGGAGAAGTTGTGTATGCCATGCGAAGAACCAGAAAGTTCGTGCTAGATGTACTGAAAGTTCATGCAAAATTAGAACAGAACGTGTACGAAAGTACGGATAGAATGCAAAAAAATGAAAAAGATGAAATGAAATGAGGCCAGAACATAAATGTACCTACCCCACGACGGGCGCCAGAAATGTATGTGGTAAATTTGGCCTTGTTAATTCACCATACACTTCAACATAGTCCTTCTTCACCAAGTACACACAAGACTGAATATGAGATTATTCATCTTGTCTGCCTGCATGATTTGACCTGTTACCGTCTATCCAGACGGGGTTTTTGAAATTTCTCTCAGAACAAGAGTCTCACAACCATGGACCAATCTAGGAATGAAGGATTTATCATGATGAATGCAATACAATGCAATATTATACTAAGAATTGAAAAGATGTAAGATAATCTAAGACATGATGATAAATGCAATTATTCTAGAAAATGAAACTATCTTATTGCAAAATGATATTATTCTATATGAAGTTATGACAATAATTCAGTATTCTAACAATGCATATTTTCTCCAGGGGTTTTGAATGAGGAATGAGAGTTCTTTTATAGACTCGGAGATGATCAGAATAGAAACTTTCCTCTTTGAAATAAAACAGATAGAAAAGCCAGTTCAGAATGGAAAGATTTATTCAAAAGAATACAATAAATTTTTTTCTTCCTACTTTAACTATTTTCTTTCTTTGATTTAATTCTGTTTTATTTGAATTAAATTGTTTTCTTTCTCTTTGAAGCACAATTAATTCAAAGATTCTATTTCTGAATAGAAGAAAGATTTTTGAGAGAATATCCAATTAATTAAATAAATATGACCTCATAAATAGGTTTTTCTCAATTATCTGAATAATTAAATTCAATTATTGAAAAGAGGATATTTATTTAATAATTAAATATTATTTAATTCCTTTTTCATGTGTCTTAGCTAAAGAGGGTGAATTTAATTTAATTCAAGTGCTAGAACTTTATTAATTAAATTAATTCAATCATAAGGTTTGTTTAGCCAAATAGATACTTAGGAATTAAATATGATGTATGATTAATACAGATTTCAGATTTTCTGCATTTGACACTCAGGTCGAGTAGAGTCAGTTAAAACTCAGAATTGCCTAGTACAATAGGACTTTGATGATTCAGAAGAATGAAAAATGCAACAAAATTGGTTAGGGTTGCAAGATGCCAATTTTGGGGTGTTACAACAGCACAGTGAACAACAAAATAAAGTTATATTAGATTGTGAGATCATAGAAGGTACTGGAAAGAGGAGATCCGTCATCAGCATCTGAGTGCATAATGAAAGATCAATACTTGAGACATTTTAATCATTGTATCAGGTGAAAATCTTTTAACAGAGTGGTTCTAGCAGACCTTTCTAAATCTCCTTTAACAGAGTGCTTACTTTATTGTAAGTTGAAATCCTTTCACAGGGTAGATTGTAATGATCTTTAGCTCTTAACCGGGTAGACCTTTAACAGGGTAGATTGCATCTGGTAATCAATTTTTGTAGCCCTAACAGGCACACTTTATTACTACAGTAGTGGAGAATTTTGTGGGTGTCATCCCCACCCCAGTTTTACCTATTTGGGTTTCTGGGTTACCAAGTTCTTGTGTTATGAGTTGTTTATTTCATTGTGTGAATGCTATTTGATATTACATTAGATTCATATATGTATGAATGTGGATCAGTTTGCTTTAAGTATTTAATTTTGAAGATCTGATTCACCCCCCCTCTCAGTATCTTTCTTTCCCATTATTGTATTTCCAACACGAATTGGATGTGCCATATATGAAAATAGGGGTTTTTGGGCCTTCTAGACACAACCGTGAGGTTGGTTTGTGCCTAAAGTGCTACGAACAACAAGTCCCCCAAGATCCACACAGGAAATCTCTGTAAACTTGAAACCCTCAAAGCTCCAAAAAATCTTCAAAAACTCAAGAACAGGCTGCAACAACAAGACTCAGATACCATATTAGAATTCATAGAATTCTATCTCCAAGATCCACTATAGCAAAAACCTGTCAAAAAAGAAAAGAATGGAGACACAACAAAGAATGATCTTGTTGGGATTAATGGGAAGTAGTACTAAGAGGGGAGGGGTGAATCAGTACCTCTAAAACTTTTAACGCTTTTCACCTTTGATCATTAGTAATCATTATTTACTATATTACCGACCATTTCTGATGTTCTTTCTTATGCATGTAATATTAATTCATAATCTTTAATTGTTTGCAACATTCATAGAAACATTCATGAAATTAATAAACACATAACACAAGATATGATATCACAGAAAACTCTTGTTAGGAAGTAAAAACTGCGGTGGGGATGACACCCACAAAACTTCACTATTTGTAGAATAAAATGGAGCTGGTAAAGGCTTACAATTGATCACTTCTGATGATCTACCCTATTAGGAGTATTAAAGTGGAGACTTGTTAAGATCTACTTTGTTAAGAGATTTAGCAACACTAATGAAGTGTGCACTCGGTTAAGAGATTTACAATAGGACTGTTAGGTCCACCTTTATTGAAAGGATTTTTTAAGTGTACTTCACTTGTTAGAATGAGTACAATATGTTTGAACTGACTATATGAAATCTATAATTGCTGATCATAGATCCATTAAAGATCTCATAATATGAATATCACCTATAGTGATTGATTAATACCTTTTCCTTCTTCTCGGTAGCTTGTGTTCTTGCTCTTGAAAATGAATTGATCCTTTTCTGTCCTTCTACATGAATTCTCTTTTCTATTCTTTAGATGCTCTCTGTGGCTACAATCATCATCGAACAACATGTTCACAATAGATTGAGCATCTATTTATACAAGTATTTGACCTATTCTAGAATCATGCATTACAATGTTAACTCTTGATCCAAGGTATACAACTTGACCTTGATCCTTAGTTTGTATGTTTTAAAATAGTTGAACTGATTAAAACAATAATAATTACATTGCTTTCTCCACATAATGGATTTAAAAAAAATCAAGAATCTAAATATAAAACTTCAGTGATTTATCTGACGTGGAAAGTCAGATCCACTTTTTGCGGGATGTAACTGACTTTTGGTTCTTGACCATCAGGTTGAACTAAAAATCTATCAATGTTCCTTCATTGAACTGATCGTCGGGTTCCCTTCATCTTTCGGGTTCCTCTCTTTGTTTTTTTGTTGGGTTGCACTGTTGGTTACTAGTTGGGTTCCTTTGTCTATTTTGTCATCGGGTAACATTGAATAGTGTTTGTCAGGATGATTTGTACTTGGTAGTATCAGGTAACCTTGGTGTCAGGTATTGTTGTGCCCTGTTTGTTGGTGTATTGTAAACCGATGGTGTAGATCATTTTTTTTCTTGTATATACTAATGGAAAAATATAATGCCTTCAATCTCCCCCTTTGACATTAGTATCAAAAACTAATATGTGCATAATACTAAAGTGTTTAGTAGGTACACCATGTATATATATTTTTCATTATATGACTCCCCCTAACTGTATGCATTGGTATAGTATAAGTATATATGTACATGTATACTTGCCTTTATACTATACATTCCCTATTCTTTTCTCTTTCAACTGACTGACTATACAAATCATTTCATCCTTTCATTTCCCCTTTTACTATTGATTGTACATATCATTTCCCCCTTTATTTGATACTCGTGACAAAAATTTACAACTTATAAGTTGTCAAAAATGTGTAACTTACAATGTGTCCATACTGTGTGAGTGGGTGTTCTTGATATCTTCAAGTAATTTCTCCTATTTTTCTTTCAGTAATTCTAGTTCCATGTGCTCTAGCTCTATTATTGGAAGCATATCATAAATGTTGTCTAGGACAGCCATTTCTGGGGTGGCAATTAGTGCTCTTGCCTCTGTCATATGTTGTTGTAGTAGTGAGAGTGTTGGTAAGAGTTGTGCTTGAAGCTCATTTACCTCATCTCTGAACATTGTCTCTGCAATCTGAATATCTTATCTTAGCTTTCTTGCTTGCTTGATTTTCTCATTGTGCAATTTTATTGCCTCTTCATTATTTGTAAAAAAATTTGCACTTGTTTGAAGATCAACACACTAGTAAATTTTACCCTATTTTTTTATGCAAATACGTCAAACTTTTGAGACCCATTGGTTGAACTAACGACAAAAACTGTTGTCAAACTTTTTTCGTCACTTATTCGACAGGAAAAGAACTCGTCGACATATCGACATGCTTAGTGGCTGAATTATCGACAAAATCTTTGTCTAAAAAATTGCTTGAAGTTGAAAGAATTGCAGATCAAACCTTTTATCTAGGTGACCAACATCACCAAAATTGTGACCAAAGTTGGTCAGAATCGACGTCGAAGACATAGCAGTCTCGTCAAAACATCAAACACAGTGTTTCTCTTTTGCGACCATAGTTCGTCAAAATTGACGTCGATTACATAGCATTCTCGTCGAGAACATCGAAAAAGCAACCAATACTAATTTTTGGTTAAAATATATATATATAT
>MU226999.1:1217864-1253467 GCA_018584345.1 Thuja plicata
GTTATGACATGGAAATATTCATGCAACAAGCTTAATCAAATTAAATATCCAGATGTTAGAACATATATTCTTATGGTTTTATGAAATACTACATTATATGTATAATATTAGCAAAGTATGTCAAAAAAATCTACCCATGGTTTAACAGTTCTGTCTGGAATTTTATCACAAGTTTTGACTAGCTAGGCTCTCAAATGTTTTAACAAAAACTAGAACAGAGTATTAAAATTATACAAAACAAAGGCAATAATTTAGCCTTATCACTATCTTATCAGTATACTCCTTAGTGAATTGATCTAGCATGCATAATTTTTGTATCAAGGTAATAGCTTCTGAGATTATTGGATCTATTGTGCTAACCAGTTCAGAAAGCTTTACCTTTTGCAATGCCACTTCTTGGCTTATCTTCTCAGCTAACTTGAACTCATATTTCTATTCAAGTCTTTCTTCCATGGTCTTCTCAGCATCTATGTTCTAAGATGTGATTGCATCTGTGAGAACCACTAATTGATCAAGCATTGGGGTTGTTTGATCAACATCCACATCAGGTATAATTTGTTGAAGTATTCCTCATGCAACTTCAAGTACCTTAGCTTCCTTGGTGGCTTTTCTCAACTTGTCCTGCATTGCTTTCCTTTCACAAAGTCTTGCATACTTTGTCAATTCAGTTAGATCCAATGTCTTGGGCTCACAAACTGGAATCTCAATGATTTCATCCAGTGTCACTGGATTCTTATGCTTATTTTTCTTCTTCCTTGACATTTGTGTGGACGCAGATGTATGCACTACCATTGCTAGTTCATTTTTCTTTTCTGACGCGCTCAGTGAAGGCTTTGTTGAAGATGCTTCGTGTGTTTTCTTCTTAGGGTTCACCTGTCAGTTTGGTGAAGACGTCTCTCCATCAACCTTGGGTGTCTCTATAGATTTTTCTTTTGGTTTCTTCTCCTGAGCACCTGTCTTGGCTTCTTCACCTTTTTCTTTTCGCTTGTCCTCTTCTACTTTTTATGTTTCCTCTTTACTTTGATCAGCAGAATTGTCTTTTTGATCATCGGTTGCAGCTTGTTGTGCAGTTGTATCATTTTTTGCATCGGTTGTGTCCTTTTCCTCTGCATCACCCTTGTCCTCGGGTATACTAGTATCTACTATATTAGAATCTGCATTACCTTCTAGCATATTTATGGCCTTTATTAGCATTGGCATATTATCTTGAGTGCTCACCTCTGCTACATCTTGATTTGTGTCCTACTCATCGGTTTGATCATGTTAAGTAGTGACATCTTCATCTTTTTGTAGTTGATCAATAGGGTCTAGTCTTGTGATGTCAATTATTGATGTGTTCGGCCATATTTCATCAGCAACATCCATGTCTTTGTTTTCTTGGGTCTCCAATTTTTGTTTCTTAATTTGATCCTTAAGAGATATAAATATTACATCATCTTCTTTCTAAGGATCTTTATCTGAATCATACTGAGTGATGTCTTGAATGTCAAGATCATCCATGACTTTGTCTAAGTCAATTGGCTCAACATTATCTACATTGTACAAAGAAATGTGCTGAGGACTTGCCTTATCTTTCTCCTCCTCTACATGAGGTGTTTCGGTGAGAAGTAATTGATTCTCATGACTTGTTGACTCTGTAGGAAGATCTAAGAGTTGTCTCCATTTGGTCTCGGTCATGCCATCCTGCTCTATAAAATTATCTTCTAGCACTTTGTAAGCTCTAATTTTAGCTACAAATTTACTTTAGTGCTTTTTAATTATCTCTTTTATCTCTTCCATCTTTGATTCAGGAGGCATAAGTGTGACAAGTATCCTCTCCCTTGCTTCTTTTTAAGTATGTAGAGCATATGACCATTATTGTGAAATTTTGTTACCCAGCTCTTTGGGTATTTGGTTGATAAATTCAACTGGTACATCTTTGAATTTTACCATTGCCTTGATGATTGCATCTTATATCTTGTTTTGGACCTCTAGCTCAAGTTTATCCCATTGTCTGATTTTCCTAGCAGACATGGTGCTAGTTGCAGCAATTGAATCAGCAACCTCATCAATTGTTTGATTGATGAAGCTTTTCTTTGTTACATCAGGCTCATCATCTTTTGTATCTTCTATGTCAGCTTTTGTTCTGACCAGTCTTTTCCTCCTCTTGGTGGGTATTTGTTTCTTTGTTTTCTGCTTTTTTTTCTTTGTTGGTTGCTTCCTCTTATAGGTCCTCACTTGACCTTTCTCCAGAGGTGTAGTGTCTTTTGTTGTTTGGCTCCTTGTCTTTTGTTTCTTTTTAGGAGGTGGAGGTGTATCAGACTCAATTGCCTTAGAATCTAATTTCTTCTCATCTTGCCCTTCACCGATGGTACCCTATTCATCGATTTCCTTTGTTTGTTCCTCCTCATCAACTGATAGAATATTTTCAAGATTCTTTACCATCTTATTCTTCTTGTTGACTGTCTTCTTGATTACTAGGCCTATTTTTATCTTTGAATTGGCCTTTTCATCAGTGCAAAACCTTGGTTGTTTGGTGTCAATTGGCTCATTTATTAATGCATCAATAGTATTGGTAGCTTGATCTATGTTGATCTCATAATCAAAAGGTTCTAACCAAGTTGTTCTTGGTACAACCGGTTTTATGTGTGTAAAATCTATATCCACCATAAAATATATCTCATCCCTATATTTTTCAATTATTTTCTCAGGGATCCTCACTCTTTCCATATCTTTTCTTTGAATTCAAGGAAGTATGCAATCATTACTAAATCAAAATTATCTCCTAGTGACTTAATAAGTTCACTAATTTGTAGTGTGACAGGTTTGGTAGTATCCCACTTTACTTTTCCTACTGAAGGAAAGTATTCTTGAAAGTAGAAGAATATACACATGATAAGTGAACTGAACTTACATGTGTTAGTCCTTCCAGACCTGATTGTTGTCATGTTCTCATCAAGTTTCTTTAACATGATCTCACACAGATCCATTTGTATTCCCTTTGTCACTATCTTGTAAGTTGTGCTTACTGTTGTAGATGCAATGTTGTTAAGCCTGCTTGCTTGGAAGATTTTGTAACCAATTACACGTGCACCAGACCTCAGTTCCTCATGGGTGATGGTGTTTACCTTAAGACCTCTGTTATCCCACATAGCATTTGTGAGATTTTTAACTTTTGGCCTGGAGGGATGCTTGTGTGCCTTATGCTTGTCGATTATTGGATAACCAGTTACAGTATGAAGGATATCTTTAGTGATTTTCTTAGGTTGATCTAACCATAACTTCTGATCATGCATTTTGCTCAAAACTAACCTAATCCAATTGGTTTTGAATACCCTCGGGAAATATAGGGCTTTAGTTATCCCTTTAACCTCTAAGTGTTTATGCTCTTCCTTCAAGTTCCCTTCTAGATCACACAAATTCTGGTAAGCTTGGTCTATCTCTAGATCACCTATTTCAGCAATCTTGTAGTGAATGTAGGACCTTATGTCCTCTATTAGCAAAACCCTAGGTGGAATCTTAGAAAATGAATCAGATTCTTTGGGTTGCGTTGCAATCTCTGGTCATATCTTGTACTTTGGCTCCACACAGGTGTTGCTCTTTATCAGCCTAACCATATTCTTCTTGTCATTCTTGATCTTTACGGTTCTTGAAGTGGTTGCCATCATTTTTCAAATTTAGGGCTTTTTTGTAAATGATAACAGAGTTCTTCGGTATTTTCGGTACTTACTTCGATTAGTGTAGATGGTGAATGATCTATTTGGAGTGTCCTAGATTGAGTCAAAGTCGCTATGCTATCTGATCTTTTATCGCTCTGGTTTTGCTCTGCTTTTTCTCTTCAAATCACGTGAGGAAAATGAAGTGCTCCAGTCGAGTATTTATAGACTTTTACCCTAAGTCTATCATAAATGCTTAACGAATCGTCGGGTCATGAAGAGGAATTTCATCGGGAAGACTCTCACATAACATTGTCGGTGTTGACATGAGGCTCAGGATGGCTGTTAACATTTTTGCTTTCACCGACAGATATTGGTGTTCTGTCACGACAACTTTATAACTTTGCTTCTTTATCGATGGGTCGGGTTACATTAGCAAATTATCCATTCTATGTGTTGATTGACAAATCTCGGTAAGTGTAGAAAACTCATCCTTTATGTTCACCAATGATTTTTAGTATGTGTTTACCGATGGGGTTGTTTTTTCAGAATTATAACAAGTAACTTAATATGCATCTTTATTCATGCAGATTTTGACTATCTATCAATTTGTATAATGGAATTGATGCAAAATATGACTTAGTGTAGTGCAGTTCCATAATTACTTGTTCCATCCTCTAGACCTTTTGGTCCATGCTCTCATGTATTTTATAGCAATGTGACCATATCTACCACATGTTGTACAATTTGTCCATGTATTGTAGTCCCATACATATTAATTACTGATTCTCTTTGGTTGATAGGGAGTTTCTTGACCTTTAGGCTTCCAAGCTTTCCTTTTCTTTTTCCAGCATTCAAGGCTAGTGTGCCCATTCATTTTGCATGCAGGATAGTATTTGTCCATGTAGGTTTCCTTCTTTGGTTGATCCATCTTAGACTTACATTCATATGCTTTATGTCCTTTCTTGTTACATTTATAATAGAATCCTATGAATGAAGATGTAGATTTAGGAATACCTTTCATTTTACCTCTGCATACATTTGATGTGTGGCCTTTCTTTCCATAGTGATTGCATGTAAGATTTCTTGGTCTTGGATTTTCACAGACATTCTTTGGATTGGCTTGATTTGATGATTCTCCATTTTTGGTAAAGCCTAGACTGTTGTTGTTGTTGACTCTTCATTTTCGTTCAAGAAAATCATCCATTCTTTTATTGTTTTCTTCAGCCTTTCTGATAATTTCATTATGTTGTTGTTGAACTCTAACCTCATGCTTTAGTTTTTTATTCTTTTCTCTTAGTTAACCAATAGCTTGTATTCTTTCAATGAGTTATATATTCATTATGTTTGCTTCTTGACTCATAAGAATAATCTGATTTGTAATCTCATGGTGATGCTCATCATGTCTTTGAATTTATAACTCCTCTTGTAGCTTCTCTATAATCTTCCTCCTGTCATCAATAGCTAGTGTTATTTCTGTTTTAGCTTGTCTAGCATAACTCATCACATCAATCATTCTTACCATCTGGGTCTCTTGACCGATTTGCAACATCTTTATATTCCATGTCAGATGTTATTGATCTCTTTTAGATTTGTGATGTTCTCTTCTGATGTATCTGATGAATTACTTGTATTTGATCCTTAAGACTCAAAGAAATTTGGAATCTCTTCTTCTTGATAATATTTTTCATTACTCCGAGTTGCCATACCTTTTCTTTCATCCAACAGCTCTCTCATCTTGATTCTCACTTCTTTATACTATACATAGAACATCTTAATTTCAAGCTTTTTATTCTTAATATTCTTATCAAGTTTGTACTTCTCCATTGTATGATCTCTTCTCTTAATCCTTTAAGCTTTTCAAGAAGAGACTTAGCTCTGATACCAATTGTTGGGATTAATGGGAAGTGGTACTGAGAGGGGAGGGGTGAATCATTACCTCTAAAACTTTTAACACTTTTCACCTTTGATCATTAGTAATCATTCTTTATTGTATTACCAACCACTTCTGATATTCTTTCTTATGCATGTAATATTAATTCATAATCTTTAATTGTTTGCAACATTCATAGAAACATTCATGAAATTAATAAACACATAACACTAGATATGATATCACAGAAAACTCTTGTTAGGAAGTAAAAAATGTGGTGGGGATGGCACCCACAAAACTTCACTATCTGCAGAATGGAAGGGATCTGGTAAAGGCTTATAATTGATCACTTTTGATGATCTACCCTGTTAGGAGTATTAAAGTGGAGAACTATTAAAATCTACTATGTTAAGAGCTTTAGCAACACTAATGAAGTGTGCACTCGGTTAAGAGATTTACAATAGGACTGTTAGGTCCACCTTTCTTGAAAGGATTTCTTAAGTGTACTTCACTTGTTAGAATGAGTACAATATGTTTGACCTGACTCTATGAAATCTATAATTACTGATCACAGATCCATTAAATCTCTCATAATATGAATATCACCTATAGTGATTGATTAAAACCTTTTCCTTCTTGTCGGTAGCCTATGTTCTTGTTCTTAAAAATGAATTGATCCTTTTCTGTCCTTCTGCATGAATTCTCTTGTATGTTCTTTAGATGCTCTTAGTGGCTACAATCATGATCGAACAACATTTTCATAATAGATTGAGCATCTATTTATACAAGTATTTGACCTATTCTAGAATCATGCATTACAATGTTAACTCTTGATCCAAGGTATACAACTTGACCTTGATCCTTAGTTTGCATGTTTTAAAATAGTTGAACTGATTAAAACAATAATAATTACATTGCTTCCTCCACACATAATGGATTTAAAACAAATCAAGAAGTTAAATATAAAACTTCAGTGATTTATCTGACGTGGAAAGTTAGATCCACTTTTTGCGGGATGTAACTGACTGTTGGTTCTTGACCGTTGGGTTGAACTAAAATTTTGTCGGTGTTCCTTCATTGAACTAATCATTGGGTTCCCTTCATCTGTCGGGTTCCTCTCTTTTCTATTTTGTTGGGTTGCACTGTTGGTTACTCGTCGGGTTCCTTTGTCCTTTTTATCATCGGGTAACACTGAATAGTGTTTGTTGGGATGGTTTGTACTTGGTAGTATCGGGTAACCTTGGCGTCGAGTAGTGTTGTGCCCTGTCTGTCGGTGTAGTGTAAACTGATGGTGTAGATCACATTTTTTCTTGTATATACTAATGGAAAAATATAATACCTTAAGATCTAAAAGATGAAATATTCATTCAGGGAGAGAATAATAAAATACAAAGAGATCAATCCTTATAAAGGAGATCAAAACTCTTAAAAAGGAAGTAACTGGGTTTCATGATAATAATCAATAAAAGAATTAATTATTATATGCCTAAAGTTTATCTTATGTAAACTAGAGATAATAAGTGACTTAATAATTAAATCAAAATGATTTAATTAATAAGTGAAATATCTTATTATTCTAACAATAACATTCAAAATTCACTTTATGTAGGCCAACTCCCTCTCTCTCCTAAATCCTATGGTCAACCTACTTTTTGGACTCCCAAGGAGAAAGTTGTTATCCATTGCCTATAAACTACCTTCAAACAAAGGGGATCGCTTCATGAGGAGAATCTTCAAGAAGATGTTATCTTCTGGTTGTAAAAAGAAGAAGATGAAGAACCTGCCAATGTCCCAAAAGAGAAATATCGTAAGGAATGCCCTATTTTTGAATTTGTGGGATACCGTGGAATAGGTCTAAGAGCTCAAGAACAAGGCATCCGTGAACTGATCATTAAACCAATAGAAAATTTCAAAAACAGAGGCCTTGGATCCCACTTGTAAATTAAAGTGCCCCCTACATGTGCCCCACCAAAAAATTGCCTTTTGAGTACCTCACAAAATTTTTTGCCTCTATTTATTTTTGTACCATAACTATTTCTAACCTTACCACACCCATTCTCCCTCTCGTATATCTAGAACTCATCGGTTGGAACCAAAAAGGAATGTCAACTTTGGATGTATGTGAGAATAACGATTCCATCCTAACACTGAACTCAAAAATCCTCATGATTATGAGCATCATATCATATTTAATGACCAAACTTACTTTGGGGAACAAGTCAATACCCTTAGTTACAAAATTATAAAATCAAATAAAAATGAGGAGTCTACTAGTGAAAACCTCCATAAGGAACTTTTGGACCAAGGAAAAGTAAAAATGAAGGATGCGTCCTCTAGTGAAAACATTCCTAAATCACTAAAAGAGGTATAAGTTAACTTGCCCCATATTGTACCCCCTCAAGAGAAATCTTCCATTCTCATTGAAGATACCATAGAGGTCAATTTGGGCACACAATAGAAACCAAATATAATATTCATTTTTGTTTCATTAAATAAGTAAGATAAGAGAGATATGATTGCTTTCTTGCAAAAGGTCCCACACAACTTTGCATGGTCCTATGTCCATATGTTGGCGTTATATCCAAAAACATTGGTGCACCATCTTACAGTCTACCTTGATGCTAAATCAATGAAATAAATGAATCTTGGAAAGATGCATCCATAAATAGCCCTCTTAGTCAAAGAATAACTTTAAAATATGTTAGATGTGGGCTTTATCAGACTGATATACTATCTAGAATGGATCTCAAATATTTTTCTAGTTGGTAAACCTATTGGGGATATTTTTATATGTACATATTTTAGAGATCTTAAAAAACACAACCTAAGGATGACCTTCAATTGCCCAACATAAACATCATATCCAGATATAGTTAGATTATAATTGCAACAATAGACTAACATAAGACTAATTTCACTACACCTTGGAGCACCTTTTCTATCATCTCATTCCTTTTGGATTCAAGTACATCGGAGCTACTTGCCAACATGCAATGATAGCTATCTTTCATGACCTCCTTCATGATATCATCAAAGAATATGTAGATGACCTCTTAGGAAAATTGAAGACCAAAGAAGAACATATCCTTTTACTAACTAGGATCTTTAAGAGACTTTAACAATACAAAGTACATCTCAATCCAAATAAATGTTCCTTTGGAGTTACTTTTGGTAAACTATTAGGATTTAGTGTATCTTGCACAGATATAGAAGTGGACCTAAAGAAAGTAAAAGAAATTCTTGAGGTGTCACCTCCCAAAAATATTAAGCAGTTATGAAAACTCCATGGAAAACTTCAATTCATCCGCCACTTTATTGCTCATATTTCTAACAAGTGTCAACCATTTGCACACCTACTCAAAAAATATGTCAAATTCCAATGGGACTACCTATTTCAAAAGGATTTTGATTAGCTCAAATTATATCTTGAATCACCCCCAATGCTTGTACCTCCTATTTTGGGTGGACCCCTCATTTTGTATATATGAGAAACCACAATGGCATTGGGGGTGCTTTTGGCATAGCTAGATGACGATGGTAAAGAGACAAAGCTATATATTCCACCAGTCACAATTTAGTAGATTGTGAGCTTTACTATACACTAATAGAGAAAGCATGCATTGCAGTCATTTTAAATACACAAAAAAATCCATCATTACATGCTCAACCATAAGACCAAGATTATCACTAAAATTGATCCACTGAATTACCTTATGTCCAAAGCATATTTTATAGGAAAATAAACTAAATGGGTCATGATGTTGAGCGAATTCGATATTTAATATGTGAATTGCACCGCTATCAAGGGAAAAGTCATTACTAATAAATTGGCAAAATCTCCGTTATAGGGTGATCACCCCCTCATTGTAGAATTTCCTTATGATGCTATTATGAAAATTACTCCTAATGCTCAATAGAAACCTTACTTTGATGTCTCCTATACTCAAAAAGGATTGGGGTTAGGTATCATGTTTGTCACCCCTTAGGGATATTGTATACCTAAGTCCAATAAACTATCATTTCAATCTACCAACAATATGACATAATATTAGGCTCTTGGCATAGGACTTTATATTGCCATCAAATGAAAAATTACTATTCTAGTTCAGTTTATGTTGACTCCTAGTCTATTATAAAGAAATTAAATGATGAGTACCAAACAAAGGATGAAAATTTTCTTCCCTCCAAATGCATGGTTAAAGACCTAAAGCAATAATTCACTAAAATATAGTTTGAGAAAATTCTTAGAGAAAACAACAAAGTAGCACATGTGATGAAAACTATTGGATTCCTAGTATTCATGCCTAAGAATAGCCATAATGTGAGTTCCTTGTAGAACATCTCTTGGTCTCAACATAAGATTTACTAGAGTCTGAAATAGTTTATAATATTATTGGTCTTGACTCTCCCTGGTATTAAGACATTTGCACTTATCTCCATGAAAATACCATCCCAACCAAACTCACCAATAACCAACGTAAGACCTTCATCCACCATCTTACACCATCCTTGGTGAAAACTTGTACCAAAATAACTTTGATAGAACCCTCCTCTAGTGCCTAGGATTAGAAGAAGCACAAACAACATTACGTGAGGTTTACCAAGTAATCTGTGGACCCATTCTAGTGGTTTAACTCTTGTGAATAAAATTCTCAGAATGAGCTATATTTGGCTTACTATAGAAGAGGATTCCGATCACATTGTAAAGAAATGTATCCCCTATCAGTAGCACAAAAATTCTATACTTGCACCCTATCAATGAATGCAACTGATTATTACCCCATGGCCCTACTCTCAATGTGATCTAGATCTCAATGGTAAAATTCACCCTTCATCATCATCGCCACCAAGTATTTCACCAAATGAGTTGAGGTTGTCCCCTTAACCTATATTACTGGCAAAGAAATTTCCAAGTTTATACTTTTAATTACATCATATGCCATTGTAGCATCCCACAATGGATTATCATTGATAATGGAAAACCCTTTAAGAACCAAGATATTTGTGAGCTTTTCCAACAATTTAATATCGAGCATCATTTCTCCACCCCATATTACCTACAGAACAATGGTCAAGTCGAGGCTTCAAATAAAACCCTCCTCAAAATCCTAAAGAACTCAGTCAATGAAACTAGTCATGATCCTATAACTCAATCCTTCCCTATGGTCCTATCATATTTCTATCCACAAACCTACTAGAGAAACTCTATATTCTCTTATCTTTGATCCAGAAAATTTTTTTCCAATTGATATCAAGCTCCCCTCCCTGAGAGTTTCCCTTCAAAATTTGTTACCAGATGAAGAGTATCGGGTTACACACCTTTAACAACTCCAAATCCTTGATGAAAGGCACCTCAATTCCTTGAATCATCTATAGGTGTATCAAATTCTCTTATGCCTACAATATAAAAAGAGAATCAAGCTCTATGAATTTGAAGTTGGTGACCTTGTACTTAAGGAAAATCAAAGAAATCTCTAGGACTGAAAAAATAAAGAAATATTTGAGCCTAATTGGTTAAGTCCCTACATTATCATCGCTAAATATGGATTAGGGGCCTATCATATTTCTACACCAGAAGGAGAGCCTTGGAAGCAAAGCCTCGGGTATCTCAATTCTTAAAAAGAAAAAAAAATAATCTAAAAAATCCAAAAAAAATATTAAAGAGAAATAAATTCATCCATATGTGAAAGCCACTTCAATCACACTATGGTAAAGTACCATGGTCAAAACCTATTTCCAGGCACCATGTGTAGCTATTTGATCCAACATCTATTTGGTAACTCATCCATTTCATCCCGCAATTTTTGGCATGCATCATCTTCATCTATTTATTATCCTCTCTTCATGGCTTGGACACATCCCTATTCCCACATGTCCATACACCCATCATCCTTGAAATCACCCATTTTGTGCGGGAGCCTTTTCACCCTCCCCACCCATATTCCTTGTCATCTTTTCACACATTACATCATACTCTTTTGTGTTAATCATACCATTCGCGTCACTTTCACAAAATTAGACTTGAGACCTTGTCGCAAATGATTTCCATCAATGAAACTTATTTCCCATCCTATGTGTTTCATCCATCATCAATTTCATGAAAGATGTATGCTTTCTAAGACTGGCATCATCCTCATCCAATCACATGTACTACCTCAAGACAAGAAATGTGTTGGTTGCATAACTTGTTTTTTGTGTGGTCTTTTTTCTTGATTTTATATTTTGTGCCCTAGGAATATACCTACTTGAGGCTGCCTTGATCTATCTATTTCTTGGTTTTCCTTGATAGGTGTATGCTAGGGCATGGTTTTTGTAGTATGGCATGTTTGTTAGTTATCTTAGTACATAGTCTCATAAGTTTATATTTAACCTTGATTATGTAAGTATGATTATATGGAATGGTCTTTGCATATATCCACAAAGTCTATGGATGGGGCCTAGGGGCTAGAATATCCTCATATTTTCATACCTCACAGGTCTCATCATGGTTATACTTGAACTTTCTTGTGCTAAGATAATATTTTTTTTGAGATTATAGTTCACACAAAGGAACCTTAGCATCTTGACTTGTATAGTCTATGGTGCATCATTTATTTTTCAATATAAAAAATAGGAATTCTCTCCACATCAACACAAAAAAATCCCACACACCCCCGCCCCCCCCACTCCTCCCCCTTCCCACCCCCAAAAAAATCTAACGCTGACCCTATTTCACTCACTCCCATTCCATTTGCATTAGTCATTTCCATTTTTGTTCTATTCATGTTTACCATTTGTGCATCATCATAATTCAAAGGTGACATTATCAATAAGACATCTTGTACACCTATTTACATAACCCCTTAGGTTCATTCTCATTTTCACTTAGGTTCATTCCCATGTTCACCTCTGTTCATTTTCATATTAGATTCATTGTCATTTAGGAGAATTATCATATATTTTCCCATTTACGTTTACTATAATGATGACGATAAGATTATACTAATAAATTTGCAAAAATATATCATTTGAGTATATTTCACTCAATTTCTCTCTATTGATTGCAATTTATCCATTTAACTCTCAAAAATAATCCTACATGCATGTAAAACTACCACAGGGTCACATAGGTGCATTGCTCCTTAGGTTCATTATATGTTCACTTAAGTTATTTATCTATTTAGGTTAATTATCATTCTATTTAGGTTCATATCATTTAGGATCATGTGCATTTCCATTTGGTGTAATTAATTTCCATTCATCCATGTATGCATAATCATTTAGTACATTTTTCTATATAAAACATCTAAACATACCCATCCCTATTATTTGCATACATCTATTGCATTATACATATACATTTAGGTTCATTACCCATTTAATTGTAATGAAATTGGATATGATAGGCATCCATATCATAGATCTACATGCATACATATCATACATTTGGAGTTTTATTTTCTGTAAAGGAAGCAAACCCCTTCAACTTTACATCACATAAGCACAGTACATATGCATCACATAATCCATAAAATCATTCATAAGCACAAAATGAGAAGTCCCATTTGAGAACATTTTTTAGAGGATGACCAACATTAATAGAACCCAAAACCCCCTCATCACCACCTGCATCACCATGCGTCAGTGTCCTAAAACTAAATGACATCTATACTTCTATTACAAGATCATTTTTATTTATCAACAATAAAGATACAAATAACATTGCGATCTACTAGTGAAATCAAGAGAAATTCTATCTAGAATAAGAAAATGTCCTTCATAATAGAGACATTTTCATCCCATTGCATTCCTCACTAAACTGGAGAACAGAACTTGTGTAGGTTTTTGGATTTATCTGTTGCATATTTTCTTTGGTATCCACTTCACACCTTGCATCATCCCATGTTTTTAATCCTATTGAGTTTACACATGTGAGAATGTGATGCTCATAAAAAATGAAGAAACAAAAGAACTTTTTATATTGTGAATCGTCATACTTCATCATAAACCATTAGTGTCATATCATATATATCACATTTTGCATCACAAATTGTTAGTTTCATATAGATCCATTACATGCATATCATTTAGAGCCATTATGCATATATACACATATCCACCTGCATCACAATATGTCAATCACATCATATCACATCCTACATCAGCCATACATCATAAACATACATAACAAAATCTAGCAATCATCCAAAATACAATTTTCTTTGCTTCAAACAATAAAACAAACAAGGGGTTTATAAAGAAAGCCTAAATGAAAAAGAAAATTGTTGTGGAGGGATGGTGATCTAAAAAAGGAACCCTTTCTGCCAACCTCTTATCTTTCATGTAGGTTGCTATTGAGATTGGGTGAAAATGATGTTCACAGTGTTTTTTGTTTTTTTAAATATCTCTATAAAATGATTACCCGCTATGAAACAAAATAAGTACCCATTTTGCACAAACAACAGACCGTAATGGGTAGAAATTATTTTATAAATGGGTACCCTTTTAAATTTTGGGCTTGGGCACTCAAACCTAAATGGGTACGCATTTCTAATGGGATTCCATAGGTTGGGAAAACTTCCCCCAAATTGGGACCCAACTTCTTGCATGAACCTAGTAGAAATTATAAATATATGATATCCATAACTAAAATAGCATACATATAAAGTGTTAGCACATTCAACTATCTATACCTTTAAGGTATAGAAAGCATAATAAACTCATTTCATCAACATATACAACTCATAAACCACAATTACATTCTCCATATGCAAACTTGTCAAAGAATAACATACACATCCAGGTTCTCCCACTGCATGGGTAATGAAAATTAGAAAAATGATCAAAGGCATATCAAGTCCATGAATCGTAAGACGGAAATTGTATTCATGTAATACCAAGGAAAATCCAAAATGTTGTGCAAAACCTATAAATGAAACTTGCATCACAAGTCTCTAAATATCTCCCATGTTCTCTACAGCCTGTAATGAAAGAGATAAAGGAACCTTTGTGTCATCACCCAAAACACAAGTGAAAAATACATGAACACGATCTAATGACCACTATAGCTCCAAACAAACCTCAAAAGAAATGTCATGTGGAACCAAATATTTAGGAAGATAACCAAGGCCAAATAGAGTATTTGCAAAACATAAGCATCTAGTATGTCCTTCTAAATACAATTCTAAATGGAAAATCTTGTCGTGTATGATCTCCACAAAACCCCAAATGAAAATTCATAACAACACCCAATTGATTCTATCTACAATATCAAAAATGGCATAGATCGTGTAACTTACATGGATGTAAGCCTCTCAAACTAAGAAGATCAAACTCAAACTAAACATTAGTGGAGAAGGAAATCAGCCGAATAAATTGTCTCTTAAAATCATCATAATAATAGCATATTATCAAGTTATATGGAAAAGGAGATAGCCATACTATTCATCCCTTAAATGAATTATCCCTAACTAAACATTTATTCATAGCTCAAGATCCACATATATGAGAGATAAGCACAAAACATAAAGCACCTAAAAGGAGCAATGGGTGATACCTCTCAACTAATAAACAACTGAGAAGACCAAAAGTGGGGAATGAGAATGCTCCTTCAAAATATCTAATTCATCATGGCTCATCCAAGAACACTCTCCTCATAGGTCCCTGATGAACTCACGTCCAACCAAGGTGTAGATTCCTCAGACTTCCTGCAAACTTCTATCAAGATTATCAGTCTCTAACATGTCTCTAATCACAAGGAAAATCCAAGCCTCACATCTATCTCCAAGCATCTATAAGAAGCTTTAATCGATCAATCTGTGCCAAACCCCAAGTGCAAATTAACATCATAATGAAGTAATCAAGAAAATGATCATGTTATGAATACAAAGAGAAATGAAAAGATCAATTTCACATTTCCAACTTGGGAATCAAGAACATAAATATGAAAACATTATCTAACCACCTCCTAAAATAAGATTATATATGCTCCAAACAAATATACCAAATTCTTATACCCTATGACATTATACAAGCAATACTCTAAACCAAGGAACATCTGTCAAAATCAACAAGTCGTGACACCTCAACCAAAGACTTAATATCATCCATGGCATACCAAGACGTCAATATCTCCAAATCACATGAAGATAACCATCTCCCCATAATGAACTTCCAAAATTGAAATACCTTTCTATAGAAACAAGATCTAAGAGCTACTCCAAAACATCTAAAACACTAAGGAAGGTCAG
The DNA here is from genome assembly GCA_018584345.1 of Thuja plicata. Classification (NCBI taxonomy): domain Eukaryota; kingdom Viridiplantae; phylum Streptophyta; class Pinopsida; order Cupressales; family Cupressaceae; genus Thuja; species Thuja plicata. The sequence continues at coordinate 1,233,602 of MU226999.1, forward strand.
CCACCATCCAACAATGAGTCCACACTACTACCAACAAACCCCACTAAATCATGATATTGAGGCATTGTGAAAAACATCTCCTAAATGAAGATCATCTAAGTCTACACATGCAACTAAAATGAGAGTAACATCAAATGAAACAAAGATCTCCAAGCCAAAAAGATACAATCTTCAACAATCATGAAGCAACCCAACACTATCAATCCATATGTATGGTGTGAAAAGGGGATCACCTAAAAGGCCTAGTTTTCCCATATTCATAAGACACATTAGAATACAAAACCACCTCAAGACAAATATGAGAAAAACCACTTAACAAGGAGGTTGTTAATTTATTTATTTTTCTTTCAGGGTTTCTGCTCCTTTGTTGCTTAGAATTGAGAAGGAGGTAGATAAAATAATTAATCAAGATAGGAAATAAATTAATTGAACTGAAAAGTGAAGACAAAGAGAAATTAAAGAGGATATGAATGCACCTGGAATCAAAATAGGAGATATGAAGACTCGGATATGAATTCCCAACTGACGAAATCCCAAAAATGCCTTATCTAAAAATATGAGATATTGAGACTAGTATTTGTCTGTACATTCAATTTCACCTGCTTCTGTTGGGAACAGAACATCTAAAATAATTTATACCCAAGGTTTTCAGCAGGGATAAGTTGTAGAGTGGTTGTCTCAGGGTAGATAGTATATATAAGGTCTGACAACTGATTCTGAGGTCTTCTGCACCTACAAATCTGAAAAGTGTGTGTGTGGGTGGGTGGCTATATAGGGCTTTTACTTGGTCAAACCCTTGTTTTGGTGCTTCCCACCTCCACATATATTCAATATAACAGAGATAAAGTGTGTAACTCTCATGAATCTAGAGTATGTCTAAATTTCTATGAGCTAAAGTGCATAAATGCAACGTAAAGATCTACCCTAGTGTGATAGAGTAAGCCCTATATGAAAATGTAATCAATGTGTGATTGAAATCATGTAACAAATATAGATTTAAAGCACAAACATGTACATATGAAGATAAAAAGAAACCATACCCAATCCTAGGGAGGAAGAGTACTAAAAGCCAATCATTAGTTGGTGATCTCCTAGTAATCAATCATTATCCTTTTGAAGCTTCATGTTGATGTTGAAATGCTTGAATGATTGATAGAAGATTGTTGTAGCCTTGATTTGCAAGTCGTCACTTGATGGGATGTGTTCAAATTGGGGCTACAACCTTGTCATTGCTTTCATCTTGCCAAAATGAAGAGTGGAGTTTGTTTTTGTACTAAATTGGGAGGTAGAATTGAGAGAGTTGACTCTAAATCCTAATCCTTCACTAAATCACCAAGATGGGGCCCCATTTCAAATTTGGGCTCAATCTTTGGGCTACATAGCATTTGAAATGTTATATACCACCCAATCAGGGCCCAAATATGGACCGTTGGTCCCAAGCAGTTAGAAGATGTGGGATTATAACAGACGGCTAGTTTCAAGGTTGGGACAAAACATAAAGGCCACAAATGCTAACATAAGGCCTAGGTGATGAGATAAATTATTGGATTGGACAAAAAAATAGAGCACACATGGAAATAATGGCCTACCTCAATTTTAGAAAGATCGAATTGATAGAGGACCAATATTTAAATTTTAATCTTAATCATGAAGTCCTATTATGCATGTTATAATGAAAATACACTAATATAGGTGCTAAATAATCATGAAATTGTACACCACTTACGTGTTTATAATTTACAATGGTACACCATTGTCAAAAGCTCCCACTAAAATGTATAACCAAGATTTTCATGACATCTTGAAAAAATCATCATGCTACAAGCCCCAAAACCAACTATCTAGGTATTATAAACAACATACATCCTCTCATCTCAAATCAAACAAACCAATGTACAAATGACCATAAACAATACCAACTAGCAAAGTTTGAACCAACACTGAATCAATCATGTGGATAAAGGCAGTCCACAACACGTCATCCTACTAGAATCAATAGGTTGCACATAACTACAAATCACATAACTTGTAATTTCAAATATTAAAATATAGAAATTCATCATCACATTAGTAAACTAAAAACTAAGATATTGAAGAAGAGAATCATGTAAACCACATAACTCAAACACCAAATCAACCTTAGGTTTGATATTCCAAACATGTCCACATCCAAGTACCATAGTCAAGGAACCAAACAAGCATCTAGGAGATAAGAAACAACCTAGTTTTCTCTCTCCTCTCTCGTTCCTCTTCTTTCTTTACTAATCTCACTCTTTTCCTTCCTCTATCTTTGTTTCTCTCTATCCTCCCTCTCACCATACCAACACTCTTTTTTCTCCACTAAAGAGGGATGATCCTACCATGCTTGTTTAAAATCCTCTTTGCTTCAAGTTTCAAGACCTTCACTTACTCCTTACCATTGAATACCAAGCTGAATGAAAATGACAAGGACATTGCAAATATTATGAGTGACACTTACTTTTTGGCTTGTACCACTTGTTTCAACTTTTGTTTGAAAATCTTATCATGAATGATAAGGCACATTGGCCCAAGAAAAGATGCATGTTTAAATTAAGATGTCAACAATAGACCAAACATTGCAATTTACTCAACAATTTTAATGTCCACATTAATCTTCAACAAAACTTTGCTCAAACTGATCTCTTTAATGAATCTATACACAAAATATCATTTCAAAGGTTGTTGAGATTAATTAATTCGAAAGGCTTCCTACCATGAATTAATTTTCATTGTAAATATTCGAACTTTTTGAAAAAATTTGATGTGCAACTGACAATTCAAATTAGTTTTGCTCTTAAATTTGTTCATATTCCAATGCAAGTTGGATTGACAGTTAAACATTCAAAATAGAGTTATAACTATAATACAGCAATCAAAGATTGAGGGAAATAAAGAAAAATAAATGAAAAGAGTGGAACCGTCGCATATATGTTACATACTTTTCCTGACTGTAATCGGTTGGCATACATCCACTAAATTGACTATATTTGATAAAGTTTGTATACATTTTTGTGCAACATGTGCTCAGCGTGTGCATGCATTTTAATATTGAACCTGCTTGTTTTCTTTCCTTAGATCAACAAAATATGAGTGATTTCTTATCTTTATTTATCAACGATTGCATTGCATGTAAAATCATATGATAAAATATGAATGTCATCTTATCTGAAACATATTAATATCACCCTATGTCTAAACAGAGTGCCTAACACGCCCCCTCAATGAGTACACTAGAGACAAACTTGATTAAATTTTACAAATTTGTCATGCTTAAGTGATTTAGTCATCATATTTGCACCATGCTTCCAATGTGGCACAATAATGATGAGAAATACACTCGCTAGATCAATTAGCTTTCAAATGTAGTGATGATGGATCTTAATGTGACGTCTATTAAACTCTATCACCCTTTCTGTTTGCAGGCTTCCATTCTGATTGGTTGTTCCGTGTTAACATTCAAATTGTTTCCATGTAATTTCAAACTTATTAACCTATGTTTTATAATGAGTAGTTCACAAGAACTCATCTCTCATGAGAATAAATAGAACACTTAGCACTTATTAAATGTAGATGATGCTCACAAAAATGAAACATCCTTCCCAAGATCACCCATCCTAACACTTGTCCAACTAAAATACATTGAACTATAAAATTTCTTCCAAATTAAATTACCAACCCTAGACAGAATTTTGGTAATACTAATAAATGTGTTTGGTTGCTTACTTCTAAATGTTATTAGCCTGAAATTACACAACCTTCGCCCACATCCATCCTTCCAACAGTTTAGAACTGTTTTTGTCGTCTACGTAATTGCGAAGGGAGAGGTTTCTGCCTGTTTAATTTTATTTTATTGTAAACGGAATACATTAGTACAAAACGGGCCTATCTGACTGCAGATCAGGCGGTCCCTGGTTCGAATCCGGGTGGGCCCTTATCATACGGAATGAGGTGTAAAGAAACTTATTTTGCGGATGCGCAGCCAAAGTGTTTTAGGAATATCTCATACCATGCTACGAAAGCGAAAAAATATTGTCTTCGACGCTATGCTTGTTAATTTTTAATTTTATAAAAATGTAGTTTAAAACGCATCATTTCTTCGAGGCAATGTGGTCTGATCTACATTTTCATATTTTGTTTATATATTGGTCAAGTAGTTAAAATCTGTAGATTTTTATTCGTATAGTTGTGTATAAGGAATATGTATTAGATTAGTTGTGCAAATTTTTGAGGTGGTTGTAGTTTACAGTTATCTTTAGGTAGGTCATTGCGCAACACTTCTAAATCACCACTTTTTGACCCTTGTATACATAACAAATAGCTATATGTAGTTAAGTCACGTATGAAGACATTAAGACAAAATTGTCACAATCCAATGTGTCGTTAGAAACTTGGAGTGCACAAAATTAGCTGATTACTATACCTTCCCCTAATAGTTTAACTAAAAAATGGAGTTCGATTTAATTCTAGTCGATTATATTTTGAGTTTACATTGCATGCAAATAGTCAATTCTTAGGATAGAAGTTGTAGTTAGATTTTTTATATATTTTCCACACAAAGATTTGTTGACTTTATAAATATCATTTTGCACTTAAATTCCTAATGATTTGATTTTCATCACTACTCATTGTTCAAATCTTTGTTCACTAAGTTTAGTATTGCTGATCCAAAATGCATCAAACATTCAATATAATTTACTAATGCCTCCCTTGCTTTGAAATTGTTGTTTACGTGTTTTGTATTATTTGTTATGTGTGTCAAGAGGTAGATTATATTTCTTCTAGGAAGTTTGAAAGCTTTGCATGGTACAACTACTCAAAGTTGGAGATTGTGCCTTTGTATTGCTTCTTTAATTTAATCTACCAAAGACTAAAGTGTTTGTCCCGATTCAATTTACTAAACGTTTTCTTCTTTCCATCAATAATAACATCCCATGTTGGATCCAAGCATCTACTTAAGTTTATGCCTAGTAATGCATAACAATATTTTTGTGACGAGGAATGATTCTTATGATTGATTAAATTATAGTAATAAATAGTACTTTGTATTGAGACTTTATATAGAAACATTTCAACCTCAAGACTACCTCTATCTTGTATAGAGAGGAAAGAGCATGGAATAACTTAGACAATAACCACTGCACTATTAAATTAAAGTGTAGACACCCTAAATTCGACTTTGCAAATTTATTAATTTGTGTCACTAATTGTTTCTCTATACCTTATTATTAATTAAATTTAATTATTATTGTCCCTTAATATAATTAATTATATTCTATTGCTTCTAATGTTTAATTATTTTTAATTAATTAAACATATTTTAGCTATCCATCTTAAGGCTTAATTAATTAAATCTAACCTTTGGCTTAACATTATATTTCTTCTAAAATCTCATTAATTAATTAACTAATTACCATGATTCCAAACCTCATTAGCCTTTTCTTCTAATTAAAAGTTCACTCCTTCAATATGACTAATTTCTTCTAATTTAAAAATCCATCTCCACCAAAAGTGACATGCACATGTCACTTTCCTAGCCTCCTCACTCCTTCCAACTCACACGCAACCAAATAAAATATTTGATGCTCACAGATGTGGGAGGTGACAACTCACTTTATAGCCACCCTACCACTTCCTCTTTTCTCCATTAATCGACCATCTCCACTTACACCTCTTCCACTTTGCTAAAAATGTTTTCACTTGTCACCTTCACCTCCTCCCAAGATTACTCACACGTGTGAGCACACCTTACCCTCTTCCTCATGCCAAATGGTTTTCCCAATGTCTTACCACATGTCACAAGGCTATGAATCCAAGCCAATTCATCTCCTCACATTGAATCTCAGCCCTCCATTAACTTTCAATCCTCACTATCCATTTCTCTTCTTCCAAATCTATTAACTCGAGCTTTCTCCTTTTGAAAATCCACCTTTGTCATAACATTATTAACGCCAAAATCACTCCACAATCATTGCAATCATACCATCCTTATGCTAAAATCCTCTTAGTCATATCCATTCTTGTTGTGTTAATCAATTGAGAGCATTCCACATTGAAGAAAATCAAAGAGCAAATCAAGCAAGGATTGGGTGTTTTTTTTTCTTATACTCATCAATGGAGGTTTGTGTATGCACCATAAAATGGTCGCCTGGACTATAGCCCCACATTTATCAATTTATCAAATTCCTGAATCAATGCTTTGCAACATTTTCAATTCAAATCAATTTCCTTGATCAAATCGTAAGTAATTCAATTATTTCAATATTTCTTAAAGTTTGATCATTTCATCAATTATCTTATTTAATAAAAAGAAAACAATTCCTTTTTATTAAATAAATTAATCTTATTTAATTAAAATTCCTTTTTAATTAAATAATCTTATCTTATTTAATTAAAATCTCTCTTAATTAAATAATATTATCTCATTTAATTAAAATATCTTTTTTAATTAAATTAAACAATCTTATTTAATTAAAAGAAAATCTCTCTTTTAATTAAATAAAACCCCCACTTAAATCCCTCTTTGTTGAAAAAGGAAATAAATTAAATAAAAATAAATAAAGTTACCTTTTCTACACATCTTCCTAAGTGGTGGACTTTTTTACCTCTTAATCATAGCTTTTGATTTTGTCTTTTGAAGATATGAGCACATGGATCAACCAAGATTTAATCTCCACCATTGTTTATTTTCTTTTTGCCTCTTAATCTCTACTGTCCATTGTTCTTTAAAAGAAAACCTCTCCTTCTCATTTGAATAATCAATAATCGATAATCAAGATAATAATAATAAATGATCTTTTTCATGCTATTGTTATGCTGCAGGTTTGGAGAGCAATTTTGGAGGAGATTTTGAGCACTTGAGCTTGGATATTGCAACTTCTCTCTTCTTGTCTTCTTCTTTCATGCCCCATGGCAATCCATTTAGATTAATTTTGCACAAGTGTATGTTAGATTAGATTCATGTTTCCTTTCATAGATTAATCTTGCATTTATATTTCCTCTCATAGAATAATCATGCATTGTTATCATATAGATTAATTTCCTTTCTTGCATTGTTATCATATAGAATAGCTTTTATTTGCATGCATACTTGATGATCATGGAGACTAGCACTCTTGTTTTTCCTCTTTGAATCTCTCATTTTATGGTGTACTTGCATGAGCACAAACTAGGTCAATCTGAGGGCCTCCATTACAAACCCTTACACTCCATGAATAGAGAGCTATGAGTCGCCATTCAAGATCTCATTCTTGAGAAATCTTAGATATAATGATTCATATAAGTGTGTCACATTTTTAGCACACATTTTTGGCACCCACCGTGGGGCAACCCACCTTTACATTTGTTATTTTTGGAGCTAACCCCCTTGTCAAGATTTGTTTGGAGACGAAAACCCTAGATTTTCAAAGATTTGATTATATCTCTCAAATGACTTGGATTTTTGGTCTGAATTATTTTATGCAGATTGGAGACATATCCAAGAAGCTTCAGTAAAACATTCAGAATTTTTAGAGGTATTTTGTATTTTTTATAATTTTTTCTTTATTTTTGATAAAAAAATTAATTTTCAGCGTAAATCAGCATATTTTTTGGGAATTTTTACATTTTCAGAAAGGTCTTTAAATTCTACAGGGTGTCCATTCTTTGTGTTTTAAATTTGGATGCAATTTCATAGCTCATTCTATCGATTTATGAAAACTAGTCTATTTTGGGAAAATGGCTAATTAGAGCACAAATGAAAAGATCTTTTTAAAATTCAGACATTTTTGGGCTCTCTTTTTTTTAACAGGGGACTCTTTTCTGCATTTAGGGTTTGGGATCCGAATTCATGTCATATAGGTCCAATCTTGTTGACTAGGTCAAAAATCAAAATTAAAAAAAGGGCATTTAATGATTAGCTTGCACTTATTTTTCACATGGTTCAATGCATGATGTGAGTTGTCATATGGATTATTTGCTGGTTATTATTGCTCCTAACAATTGATTTTCAAATCTAACCCTAGGGTTTGCATAAGTTTTAAATATACATTACATATCATGTTTGCTTGTTTGCTTGTCTTGCTTGTTGGAGAGTTTGTGGCTTGCTTTCGCGGAAAATCTCAACAAAAGAAACAATAAGGTAAAATCTACTAAGCATGTTGCTTTGGACTTGAGGTATTTTTTTGCATCTCTATAACATTTAGATTTTTAAAATAAAAATGAACCTCTCATGTGTTTAGCTTGAGTGTTTCTTGCTTTCATAGATCACATTTCCAATTTTTGCTCTAAAGAATGAACCTAGATTTGCTTTCTTGCATATATGTTTCACATAGCCCTATGAAAAATATTTGTGGAAATCTTGAGAGAGTGGGCTTCATTCACTTGTCTTACATGCGAAGCTCTTCTTGACGATAGATCCCCTTGTAGGTAGGGAAGGATTTGTTATTATCTCACTTGGTTTGATCTTCAACTTTTGACGATACTTTCTCTCTTGAGATTGGTGGTCGTTATTGTTGATATACGAACCTTCGGTGAGGTGATTTCAAATTAGTGGGTCAATTAATCTTGTTTTCTATGTCTAGGTGAGGTGAAGAGGGTAGAGGATTATGCTCTTTTCCCTTTTGGGAGAATCAGAAACTTGGAACCCTTGAATCTGAACTAAGTCCCCATGTGGTCCATATTGTGAGTCTTCCTTGTTAGAGAGGGTTAACCATAGTGGAGAATCCCTTTATTGGGTAAACCACGTGGATGGAACCTCAAGTGGTAATATCCATTTCTATCATGGTAGCAACAATCGCTATATAAATGTCCTTGTGGAAGAAATATCCACAGGTGTGGTCTCTTGTTGGGTTGTCAGATCTCCTTAGTAGCTCTTGATTGATTAAATTCTCGGACTGTGTCAAAACCTCGGTGCACCGGGATTGGATTTCACCCACTTGAGATTGAAAAATTTGCAGAGTTGACCATTACTACGAACCATAGTGCAAACAAATTTTTCTTTTCTAGGACTATGTGCATGATTGAAAAATATTTTGATAACATACACAAGTAGAATCTTTAGGGAGTAGAAATACTACGACACTATTCTTGTTCATGCGCAAGGTTGCTTTGTCCCTTGCTCATTGTTTGGAGACAATTGTTTGCTTGAATTTCCTGATTGTTTTTTTGTGTGCCTGATTAATGATAAAAAATTGTTAATGCATCTAGTTGGTCAATTAAAATGAACAAAAACTGAGTTCCCAAGTCAAAAAACCAACGTTTTACAACTTGCTCAATTTGCTATCCTTTTATTTCCAGTCTTCCTTGGTCGATCCGAATCAAATTCAGTCACTTACCCTGCTGTTGGAAGCTTGTTTACACTTTGGATTCTTGCATTTTGACCTCTTGAATTAGTAACCTTTGATCTCATAAGTGACTTTGCTTGGATTTGGTAAGCTAGAAACCATCCTTGTTGAAAAGATAAACCTTTAGATTCTTTGATAACACACTTGGAGAGTTTTGGTAGTCTCTTGTCCATTCACTTTCATACAAATTCAATTTTGATCAATATAACTTGGGTAAATTATCCTCCTGATCCATATGTGTTAGGGTATTCACCCGTTTATTGGGCACCTCTGTGGTAGTGTTGATTTATACTTCTTACAAATTCTATCTTACCATCTCTCTTTTGGACAAGTTAATGTCTTTACTATCCTAGTTTGGTACCAATGTTTCTTTGGGTCATCTTATCAGCTAGTACCTTTTCTTTCATGCCAGTTACAACAAGATATCATGTAAATCAAGGAAAACGACCTCAAGTGGTCTTCAACCAATTACCCTTAGTTCAAACTTGCCAAAAATGTAAGGGAAAAGAACCCATATTAGATCAATCACCTAGGAACAACTCGGAAGTTTGGTTTGATTCCAAGAGTCACCTTAGTGAGTTGGGTACCCCCTTATGATCTTCTCAATCATATATGGATATGAGTTACACAATGACTTGGAGAGAGAGGGAAGACATGGATAAACGCCTTGATGACATATTTGTGAAACATAGAGATACTATTTCACTTGGTGGTTCCTCTCATAACAGTCGACCAAATTCACCCCTTATCTCAACTAGATATCTAGATGCACACCAAAGAGCTGAGAGAGGTAAGAGGCAAGCTTATTAGGATGAGTTATCACAACATGAGAACCAAGGAGATGAACTTTATGACACTCCTATCAATGCAACCTATACCAACAACTTGTTTAGAAATTCAAGATCAAGTTCACCGCTCAAAACATCTTCAAGATACATGAGTGAAAGAATTAAGAGGATTGAGCGTGAAAATAAAGCCTTCCCAGATGAACAAGCTAAAAAGGAAGAGAAATTTAGACTCCTATAATTGGAGAGACAAACTTTGGTGGAAATGGAAAATAAAGCCTTCCAAGAGGAGCAAGATAGGCTCTTGGCTCAACAACTTAATGATCAATTTAACAACATGCATGTTAGTGGTGGAAACAACTCTCCTCCATCCACTCCTCCTAAGAATCCACAAAGTGGAAGACATTCAAGAACACCATCACAATCTCCTATCCCTAGAGGAAGAAGGGATTCTAGACATGATCATTATAGGAGACGAACACCTCCTAGGAACTCAAGACAACCTTCACAACATGCTCATCATGGTCCACAATATGGGGGTAGTAGCTCAAGTTTTGATCTCACCTCCCAAGACTTCATGAAAATTCAACAAGATCCACTTTTCCAACAGTATGTGGAGAAATATTTAAAGCAAAACAAAGACAAGTTCCTAGAGAGTTTAATCAACAAGGGTGCTAGAGTCCCTTACAACTTTTATGTGGATAAAAAAGATTAAAAATCAAGGTCCATCTCAAGAAGAAGAGATCAAACAACTTAAGAGCATGATGGAAAAGATGTTAGCACCCAAGAATTCATTCTCACTTGATTCAATTTGTCCTAATCCTTTTGACAAAAGTGTTAACATGAAAGAATTCCCTAGAAAGGTTGAAATCCCTCAATATGACAAATATGATGGGAATGGAGATCCACATGATCATGTGCGCTAGTTTTATACCACAAGTTTTGAGTTCCATCAAGATGACTCGTATCTCATGAGATTGTTCCCAAGGAGTCTTAAGGGTCAAGCGATGGAATAGTTCACCAACATAACTCCTCCCGTTAAGACTTTCAAAGAGCTTGTCCACATATTTGTTCAACACTTTGCATACAACCTTTCAAGATCTATCACCATGTTGGACTTATGAAATTTAAAGCAAAACCAAGGGGAATCCTTTGTCACTTTATTGCAAAGATGGAGGTGACAATGCTCTTGCTACCCTAGGACCATTCCTGAAAATGAAAAGATTGAAATCCTTGTTAGAAACTTGGTTCCTGAAATGTGGTATGAATTTAAGAAGATGGTTTTTGATTCTTTTGACACCATGGTTTAAACTGCATGTAGGATTGAGGATGTTTTGAAAGAACAAGGAATTTTGACCAAACATGGAAACAACAACAACAACAATGGTCAAAATAACAACAACTCTAATAAGGATAAAGGGAAGAAATCACACTGGAATAGGAATAAACAAGTGGTCAATGATGGATTTGTGGACTCCTCTCAACCAAAATATCAAATCGTGCTCCACTTGTCTAGTGTTGTTCAAGCCATGAAGCTCAATACATCTAATCAACAAGAGAGCAAGCCAAGATACCAAGATAGGCCTAAGAAAGAAAGACGTCAATTTTTTAAACTTGGTGATTCATATGAGGATGTATTAAAAACACTTATTGCCAACAACCTTGCACATCCTCAAGATCCTATGAAACATTATATACCAGATGTTAAGCCAAATTGGTGCGATGAGAAGGCCTTTTGCAAGTTTCACAATGGTATTGGATATGACATTGAAAATTGCTGTAAAATCAAGCATCTTATTCAAGATCTCATTGACAATGGAAAACTTAAGATAGATGGATTGAACACCAACACCAATCATAAGGCATTCAAAGAACCATTGCCCAAGTATGAAAAGGGGGAAACCTCTAAAGCTAAGAATGGCAAAGTTGAGATCAATTACACTTACACAGATGTAGAGAATACTATCAACATGCTGGAATTTGTAGAAGAGAATGTCAATATGATGAGGGGTAAAGATCCCTATGGTTATGATCTAGATGTGGACTCTCCTCCTCTCTTTGATGAAGAACCCATTGTGGTGCTAAGGGGTCCCAACTCTAGAGTGTCATCGCAAGCCCTCAATGTTGTCACACAAAGTCAAGGTCTCATTGTCATTAGAGGACCCAATTCAACCCAATCAAGTAAACCTAAGCAAGTGGCATCTAAGAATGTCACCTCAAAGCCAATAGTTAATCTGAAATCAAGCTATAGTCTTGTTGATTAGTTGCAAAGAAGCCCAGCTCAGATTTTGATCTTTGAGCTCTTAGAGTTGTCTCCAAGACATAAGCAAGTCCTTGAGGATGCTTTGCACATGACAAATGTCCCCAACAACTTAGATGTCTATCAATTCTAGAACATGGTTAATCACATTTCTAGCCCTCATTACCTTACCTTTTTGGAGGATGATGATAAAGCCTTGAGCCACCCAAACAATCTCACTCTCCATATTGAGGTCATGATCCACAGAACTCGTGTTAGGCGCGTGTTGATAGATGGGGGTGTTGGGCTTAATATTTGTTCCTTTAATCTTTTGAAAGAGTTGGGTTATTCTAAAAAATTCATAGATACCAGGAAAAGGATCACCATAAAAGCCTATGATGAGGTGGAAAGAAGTTCCAAGGGGTTGGTCGTCCTTCCTATTAGGATTGGCCCTGTTGAAAAATATATTTTATATCAAATAGTTGATGTTGGTCCCCTTGCGTATAATATCTTACTTGGTAGACCATGGATTCATGATATGCAAGCAATGTCGTCTACCTATCATTAGTGTGTTAAGTTCCCCTACAATGGAATAGAGATTTGTATACTTGGGAATAACACTTTATCTGTCAATTCTATTTCAATAGGACTCATGTTCCCCTCAATAGAGAAGCATAAGATTTTGATGCAACCTTAGCTGAATGTAAAGACAAGCTTAAGTCAATAGACCTTGGCATGGGGGGGTATCAACTCAACTCCCTCACAACACTACTAGTTTCTCCTAGGTCTTATGAAAACCCTTCACAAGAAAAGAACCTTCCTCGTCAGCTATGACTTTATTTGGCACATTTGTAGAATCATTAGTGCCTATCCAAGATGAGAAAGAAGAGATGTTTGTTAGAGATTGGATCTATAGAGAAGAGAAATACATGCACAATGAGAACTTCTCTCCCTCTCCTAAGGCTTATGGAAGAGGGTATACTTTTTTCAAACAGATGGGCTATCCCAGACATGGCCCTCTTAATCACAGATTAGATGCTAGAGCCGAACCTCTTGATCATGCTCTTTTTGGACGCAAGTCTAAGAAGCCGGTTGTCCTAGGCTTTGTGAATCACAACAAGCACACTACTCCTATCCTTAATAAGTCAGATAGTGAAGATGAACCAGAATACATACCTAGTTTGACAAATCAGCAAGACATGTGTGAATATTGGGTCCCTTCCACTAATCTCCTATGGTGAGATCCAGATATTCCGGTCACTCATGCGTCGGTTGCAACTTTAGAACAAGAACCAGATGTAGAAGATCCTTTTAAAGAATGTCAACAAAATAATCTTGTTCATTTAATGGAAAGAGAAGGTGCTACTCTTGATGACACTAGACCTTCCACATCACGATGTCCCAAACCTTCATGGTGTAAGCATCATAGTCACAGTTCAGACACAAGTTCATATGAGTATGAATGGGACTCCTTCTTAGAGCCTTCCATAGTTGACATGGATGTTGATGTCATCCACACTTATAGTTCTCAACCTGAGGTAGCTGATGAGCCACGGGTAGGATTAGAGGATTTGAACCCACATGTTGTCATAGTGGACTATTCTTCTCTTGTTAGGATGAATCCCAATTTGAGTAGCTTAGAAGGATACTTGACAGACTCTAACTCTTCAATCACCAGCGATAATATTATTCACATTTATAACCTTGAATCAGTCGTTGACTTGTCTCTTGTTCATCTTGATCTTATTGATTGGTCCCAACACTATCAAGAACCTAAGCTCTTAACATTCCAAAATGATTATGAGATAGCATGTTACTTAAATGCCATTGAACCCATAGTCTCTTCCACCAGTGAACCGGATACCAGTATGACAGAGCCAAACATCAATTACCTTAGTCTTAAAATAAAAAGAAAAGAAAATCAAAAGAATAGGAGTTCTGATGGCGAAAACCACTATGTGGCGGTATCAGAACCAAAAAAAGTAAATAGAAATTATGTATCCAAGGGTGAAAACCTCTCTGAGGCACCTAAGGATGAGGTACTTGATCATCTCCCTAGATACTTTCAAGATAGATATTCGATGCTTATTGAACCTACACAAGTAGTCAATTTGGGTACAGATGAAGCTCCACAGATTGTACACTTGGTTGAATCCTTGTCACCACAAGAAAAAGAAGCTTACACTAAGTTCTTACAGAAAATGAAGATCATGGAAAGAACATGGAAGATGTTCTTTGATGGATCCTTTATGTAAAACGGTTCAGGAGCTGGTGTGTTGTTTGTTTCTCCTCATGGGTACACGATTCCTAAGTCTTACAAGTTATTGTTCTGATGTACAAACAACATTGCTGAATATGAAGCTTTAACAAATGGACTTAAGATGGACATAGAATGGAGAATCATAAAGTTACACATCTATGTGGATTCACAGTTGATAATCAACCAAGTTAATGATGAATATCAAACAAAAAATGAGAAACTGGTACCTTACAAGCAAAGGGTTGATTCCTTGAAATGATACTTCACATTTGTCACATTTTAGCAAATCCCTAGAGTAGAGAACAAAGCAGCTGATGCTATGGATACACTTGCTTCACTCCTTCAGTTAGAGCAACATGAATCCATATTTGAATTCCTGGTGGAAGAGCTACATCACCCTATCTATGACTCCCAAGAAAGCCATGTCATTTGTACCCTTGTTGGTCGTGAGTCATCCCGTTATGGTTCCATTTACTCATACCTTCGTGATGGCATTATACCTAAAACCTTTAACCGATCTGAATGCAGAAACCTTACCCAAAATTCCTCTTGCCATTCCCTTATCGCTGGTGATTTGTATAGGAGGGGTCTAGATGGAACACTTCTTAGATTCTTAGAAAAGGAAGAATCTAACCAAGCGTTAGTTAACATTCATGAGGGCATATGTGGGGAACATTCCAATGGTCTTTCCATGTCCCAAAGGTTTCTTAGGGTAGGGTACTATTGGCCTACAATGCAGATTAATGCAGTATCTTTTGCAAAGTCATGTGAAAAGTGTCAAAAACATGGTAACCTGATACATGCTCTAGGCAGGGAGCTCATTCCTTCTATATCTCATTGGCAAGTTTGAAGAGGTATTTAAATTTCATCAGTGCAAGTTTGAAGAGGTATTTAAATTTCCTCTTTAATGCTCGTTTGCATCTTTTTCCCTTGCCTTATTTAGTTTCTTAATTCATGGTCATAAGCTCTATTTCCTGGAATAAGAGCACTAATCTTTTCTTTCTTATTTTCTCTTCTCTGTTGTGAAGGCTCCCCTGTTTCAACCCTTTGTTTTTTTTGTGGGGTCTCATCTGTAACTTCAACTTCTGGTACTTGAGTTAATTCCACAACATTTTCTGCTTGTTGCTCCCCTTCTGTTGATTGATATTCAATCATTTGTTGATCCATTGGAGGTGGGCTAGGCACCGAGTATTCTCTATCACTCTCCTCTTCATTTTCTGATGAAGAATACTTTTTATTCTTTTTTTTCACTTTCATCAAGTGCATCCTCTAATTGATTTCACAAGGTGTGTGAATCAACCATAGCATCTAGCCTTTTTAAGTAAGGCAAATAGGGAAAAAATCACTAAAAGTCAATCCCTTCCTCTTCACATGTCTTTCCAAATCCATCAATTCATTAAACTTGTTTTCTCTCGGGGCAATCTCATCTTCATCCATCATATTTCTAAGCATGTCCTCCTTTAAACACTTCTCATGCTCCTTGTTGAAAGGGATAGAAGGAGTCAACAATTTTCTAGCACTTAAAATGAAGCGCTCTGTATCAACATATCTGCATAAAGAAATATGCATTTTATAATGCATCATCCATGAACTTATTAAATCTATAGCCCCTTTCCCAATCGTAAAACCATATATTTTGAACTGTCTAGGGGTGAAAGTTCCCTTCCTGTGGGGAGAAAGATGTTACTAATCTGTCAAAATCAGCTGCCTTATGAATTCCATGGCTGCTATCCTTGGTGGCGCATGAAATGGCAGGATGTGGGGTGGGTGAATGCAACCATACACCCTTATCGTAGTATAATTTTTCTCATAAAATAAATCACCCCAATTGTGATCTCCAGGCCATTTCTCAACCATATCACAAGGCCTCAAAAGTTGTAACACCTGTATTGGTAGCCTTGTCTTATCCACACCAAGAGGTACAAGGATTGGGTAAACCCTCCAATTTTCAAATGCACAAAAATCATAATCCTTTGAAGTATAATTACATGCCCTCACCCAGAATCGGATTCGATTGGGCTAATTCAGAAAGAATCTGTGTGGCCTCAAGTTGTCACAATCCATCAAGGGGAAGTTGTAATAAAGAATTAAGTGCATCAATAAAGAATATTGCATGAATTTAGGGTTTACTTCCTTGTTCTAAATTTGTACAAACCCTTCATGCATCCCATAAATTATATATTGGATGTAATAATAGTTATTATTCATGTGTGGGATCTGTATATCAAGTACCATCATAAGGATATCAGAGCTAATCCTTTCTCTCCCTGCATCTACTCCCAACACTTTGTGTAGTGCATATGAAATATACTTAATCTAATGGTTTAGATCCTTATAAAAATAAGGAATCTCCCCTGGGATAGGTACAATGAGACCCCTCATCTTTTTCAGGACATGATTCTCTTTAATCAATGTCGCTGCTACCCCAGCCTCCCTGACATATCTATTCCTCAATTTCTGCAAATCAATCTATGTTCTCATGGGGTAGTAACAACCGACTACCTTTATGAATGAATTCCTATCCAGGGTCACTAAAGGTTTCCAATCATTCTTCTTAATTATCTTAGTAAGAGGGTCATATCTATTTTCCAATTCAAGAATGAAATCTGCGTCTACAAATACATCTGGCACTAGTAACCTAGCTAACCCACAAGTCCAAGGGTTTGAGATGGAATGGCTTGGTCAGAATTTCTCTAGAAATAATTATATAAAGAAAATCCAGAAGAACCTGGAGTCTTAGCATCTCCAATATCAAAATAATTATCTAGTAAGATTTTGGCACTTACCTTTCTATTTTGAGTGGAGCTAGGTAACAATTGTAGAAACTCATTTGAATAGTTCCTCTTTCCTTTGGTATCTTCACCAGTATCTCCACTTCTCCCACTAGAGGATGCAATTCTCAGTGCCTGACTCATTTTTTCTCTGTACGTGTGTTGATTACAATTATATTACCAATATTGAAACAAGTCTCCTCTAAACCCTCACTATTCACTGAATTTTCTGCAACAACTGAAACTCTATGCAATTCTGAGTCTCTGGTCACTGCACAGCTCACCAATTTGTATCACTTTATCAATTTTGAATCAGGAACAACTTCAAATTCAAATTTCACGGCTCGAAAACTCAATTTTCTCAAGAAATACAGAAATCTTAAGCTCTAAAAATTCAATCGTTGGTGAAGTGAAATGACAACAAAGACAATTATTTATAATAGAAAAAATCAATGCAACATCTCTTCGTTCAATCATTTCTACAATTAGTTTCACATACTGTGAAATGTATTCAATTTCTTATCCATAGCTCTTGACAGTGACAGGAAATCAAATTTGCATGAGTATTTTTCTCATAAAAACCCTATTCTATTTGACTGAGATCAAATTTGATTTGTCAACATTGATTACACCTCAACTACCTTTTCCACCATGGCTACACTCCTTATTTCCTCATTGGTTAGCATCTGTACTTTATGGTGGCTATGAACTGTCATCTTCTTAACTAAGGTTTCATTTCCAGCGACCTAGTTATTATGTATGTGTAGCCTAATCAGACTCAGGTTCTTTCGGTGTGGTTTCCGACCCAGACTTATCTATAGGGGATTGGGGGCAGCGCCCCCAAGCTCGGTGTCAAGGAGTCTATTAGTCGGAGTATTTTTTCCCTAATTAGGTTAAGTCAAAAAAATACTTGTGAAAAGGGCTTAGGGTTTGAGATTCATGGTATGAGGGATTTTGTAGCTTCCAGTGGCGGTATTGAGTTGCAATTTTTAGATTGTAATCACTGGATAATAATAAAGATATTGGAATCATTGTTGGTGGACGTAGCCCAGGGATTGGGTGAACCACGTTAAATTTATGTGTTATTGTGTTCTCTTCTGTGTATTAATATTTTCATTTTTCTACTTATTATTCTAACAAGTGGTATCAAAGCGAGGTTTTTTCGTTCGTTCCTTCATCTATTCTCTGAAGCAGGTCTCACGAGTTAGTGGGAGAGTCTCTTGGTTAAGTGGGAGAAATGGCAGACGAGGGTAGGCTAAATCTTGATAAGTTTAATGGGCAGAACTTCCAGTTATGGAAGATGCAAATGGAGGACTATCTCTATCAAAAGGATCTATGTTGGCCATTAGAGGGAGTAGCCGAGAAAGAGGCAACAATGTCTCAGGAAGATTGGGATATTTTGGATAGGAAGGCACTGGGGAGTATTCATTTATGCATGGCACAATCGGTGGCATTCAATATTACTAGAGCAACGACAGCTAAAGGTTTGATGGAAACCCTAGCAAAGTTGTATGAAAAGCCTTCAGCTTTAAACAAGGTATTTCTTATGAAGCATTTATTTAATATTAAAATGGTAGAAGGTGGATCAGTCGCTGATCATTTGAATGAGTTTAATATAGTTACAATTCAGTTAAATTCAGTTAAAATTACCTTTGATGAAGAGGTTAGGGCTCTCTTGATTTTGTGCTCTTTGCCAGAAAGCTGGAATGGCTTGGTAATGGCTGTTAGTAATTTTGTTTCTGGTTCTAATAACCTAAAGTTTGATGATGTTGTTGGTGTTATATTGAGTGAGGAAATTCGTAGAAAAATCTCAAGGGCATCCACATCGGGTAGTGTATTGAACACAGAAAGCAGAGGCAGAACAAGAGATAGAGGAAACAACTCTGGAAATCATGGAAAATCATGAGGGAAGTCAAAGGGAAAGAGGTCTCAGTCAAGAGGACCTAGCGACTCCTGGTACTGTGGAAAACCAGGACATAAGAAGAAAGATTGTTGGTCTCGGAAGAAAGATCAAGGAGACAAACATGATGGAAATAAGGAGGCAAATGTGGTAAGTAACAAATTTGAAGAGGATGCTTTGCTCTTGTCTTTAGAAAATGTTGATGATTCATGGGTGTTAGATTCAGGGGCTTCATTTCATGCTACACCCCATAGAGGTTATTTTGTTGATTATGTCCAAGGGGACTTTGGGCTAGTTTATTTGGGAGATAAGGAACCCTGTCAAATAGTTGGAAAAGGTAGAATCAAGATTAAGTTGCACAATGGGAATCATTGGCTATTACAAGAGGTAAGACATGTTCCAAGGCTGAGTAGGAATTTAATTTTAGCAGGGCAACTCGCTGGTGAGGGTTGCACAGTTACTTTTAATGATAAAAATTGGAAGGTTTCAAAAGGTTCCTTAGTAGTAGCAAAAGGTGTGAAAGTAGGCACCTTATATCTTTGTACAGGACATATTGTTCCCTCTACTTTA
>MU226999.1:1255111-1274135 GCA_018584345.1 Thuja plicata
TAATGACAGC
The DNA here is from genome assembly GCA_018584345.1 of Thuja plicata. Lineage (NCBI taxonomy): Eukaryota > Viridiplantae > Streptophyta > Pinopsida > Cupressales > Cupressaceae > Thuja > Thuja plicata. The sequence goes on from MU226999.1 coordinate 1,255,122, forward strand.
TACATTATTTTATGTTTATATGTTGATGATATGCTTGTAGCTGGATCTAACATGGATCATATTAAGGGGTTGAAACAATAGTTAGCAAAATCTTTTTCTATGAAGGATTTGGGGACAGCAAAAAAAATCCTTGGCATGAAAATTTGCAGAGATAGGAAGAACAGAAAATTAAATCTATCTTAGGTTGATTATGTTGAAAAGGTGTTGCAGAGATTCTACATGAAGGATGCAAAAGCTATCACTACACCTTTGCCTGGTCATTTGAAATTGACTAAAGAAATGTGTCCAAAGACACCAGAAGAAGAGGCAAAAATGTCCAAGATACCTTATGCTTCAGCGATAGGGAGCTTAATATATGCTATGGTATCTACTAGGCCATCTATTGCACATGCAATGGGAGTCGTTAGCAGGTATATGAGTCACCCTGGGATTGAGCATTGGAATGCAGTCAGATGGATTCTCAGATATTTGAGAGGTACATCCAATAAGTGTTTACACTTTGGGGGCTCTTCTACTACTGTCCATGGCTATGTTGACTCAGATTTGGCAGGAGATATAGATACCAGATGGAGTACTACAGGTTATGTATTTACTGTTGGTGGGATAGCAGTGAGTTGGATTTCTCGGTTACAAAAGGTGAATGCATTATCCACTACAGAGGCAGAGTATGTTGCTACTACAGAGGCAGCCAAGGAGATGATATGGCTTCAATTCTTCATGGAATAATTGGGACATCCACAGGCAGATAATTATTTGTATTCAGATAGTCAGAGTGTCATTCATCTTGCAAAGAATTCTGCTTTGCACTCAAAAACAAAGCACATACAATTGCGATATCATTTCATTCGGTCAGTTTTGGATGATGGACAGTTAAAGTTGGAGAAGATACATACAGATGATAATCCATCAGATATGTTTACAAAGGCAATGACAAGGGAGAAATTGAATTCCTCTTCAGCTTCGGTTGGTCTTCTAGACTGAACAGAATAAAAGAACAGCAGAGTCTAGGGTGGTTTCTTTATTCCAGTGGGAGCTACAGGTTTGGTCTGATCAGTCTCCAAGTGGGAGATTGTTATGTATGTGGAGCCTAATCAAAATCAGGTTCTTTCAGCGCGATTTCCCCCCAAGACTTATCTATAGGGGATTGGGGGCAGCGCCCCCAAGCTCGGAGTCAAGGAGTCTATTAGTCGGAGTATTTTTGCCCTAATTAGGTTAAGTCAAAAAAATACTTGTGAAAAGGGCTTAGGGTTTGAGATTCATGGTATGAGGGATTTTGTAGCTTCCTATGGTAGTATTGAGTTGCAGGTTTCAGATTGTAATCACTGGATAATAATAAAGATATTTGACTCACTGTTGGTGAATGTAGCCCAGGGATTGGGTGAACCACGTTAAATTTCTGTGTTATTGTGGTCTCTTCCGTGTATTAATATTTTCATTTTTCTGCTTATTATTCTAACACTAGCGACTGTTAATCTCCTTGTCACTGAATCAATTGACTAACTGCGGTTATCTCAAGAGATCAGGTAACTGAAAGCCTTTTGAAACTCACCTTAACCGCCTTAGTTAACATCTAGAGACTCTGCGACTGCATGTTTATCTCCTGATCGTTGGATCACTTTAATCTTTTATCTTTTATCAAGTGACCTCCCGACCGTCGTTGATCTTGCTTTCATCAGCATCTGACGGTCTACACTAAGTCTCTTAATCTTTTGAACAAACCCTAATATCTCATGAGACTTAGCAACTATGTAACATTTTAAATAATGCATCCCCTTTTTGACATGTGTCTTAATATCTCTTCATGTCTCGTGATCACTTGACTGCTTTTGACCTTTTCAGTTCTTCTAGCGACTTAGAGACTACTGTAGATTTTCTTTTAATCTGAAGGCTACCGCTAGATCTCGTGATTTTTCACTTAACTCATGTTTTTCACCGAGACCTAGTGACTGAAGTCTTTCAACCTGACTTTAAATTTAGTTTGATTTGGAGACCACATGACTTTTAATACTCAGGGTCGCTTGACTTATTTCAAACTGCAAGGTTTATTACAAGATCACCCGACTCCCGTCAAATTAAAACCCTGATTAGCGGTTGTTGTTTAATCGCTAGATCTTTTGACTTAACTCATTTTCTTCATGAGATAAAGCGACTAAAGGGAAACTTAACTTGTAAGTTACAACTTAAACCATGTGTCATATCTAGAGATCCCGCGACTAAGCAATCTCAAAGTTGCTACATAAAATAGTTAACTCATGTTGAATCTAGCGATATCCTGACTAACCATTAGATTTGTTTCCATCGGACGGTTATCTCTTAATCTCCTGATCTTTGAAAGAATATACCTTTCTATAAGAGATAACCCGACTAAAGGGGAGTCGCTTAGTCTCATGAAACTAAAGCATATTGTATTTTTATAAAGAGACTCGGCGACTATGAGGAAAAAACACATGACTTAAAAAGAACTTAAGTTACGAAAAGGTAACTTGAAAACATAAACCTTTTCAGAGACCTAGGGTTTAAACCAATTTTGAACAAAATCAAACCTAGGATTTAGGGTTTTTTTATTACTTCTCTAAATTTTGACACAAGACCATCAACTTTCACAGGGGATTTTGCAATTTTTGACATGCTTTCAGATTTTGAGCAAGGATAAGACTGAGGACAACAAAATTTTTATGGAAAACCTCAAAACTGGAAATACAACCAACACGAAGCATACCTATCTACAAGAAGAGGGCAACACGCTGGAAACACGAAAAACAAACATAAAACAAAAGAAAACAAGGAAAAGGAAGGCGGTCCCAAAGGATGGCCGAGAAACTACTTACAAGGCCAAGGTATTCCCAAGTAACGTCGGGAAAGATATTTACAAGCAAGAACTTTACATATAATATAACTTCGAACAAACTTACCACCTACCTCATTCAAAATAGTGCTTGAGAAATTGTCCATTGACAAGCAATGGGATAGCTTCTCCGGTCATGGTACTGAGGCGATAAGTATTCACCCTACATATCTAAGAAATCAGATATGGTCCGAGCCAGAGCGTTTGAAACTTGGTGTGCTTTCCCTTCTTCTCCCAGGCCTTGTCCCACAAAAGGACCAAGTCCAAAATATGAAAGGCCTTATATTGGGCTCTTCAGTCAAACCATCGCTTAACTAATTCTTGGTGATGCGTAAAGTGTTCTAGTGTCGCGTCTCTTTGTTCCTCCATTCTCACCAAGTTTAGGAGCCGAACCTCCACAATGTTATCCCGGTTGTTGAATTCCTTCATAAACTGTAAGATCGGGATTTGTAAGTTGATAGGGAATACTAGATTCTGGTTGTCAACTAGATGAAATGGGGAAGTCCCGAGGGCTGCCTTTATTCAGATACAATCCGCCCAAAGGGAGAACCTAAGCTTTTGGTGCCAGTCCCAGGGGTTTTGTTCTAACATATGTTTGATCACCTCTAACAGATTTTTATTAGTGGATTCAGCCACACCATTACCCTGGGGGTAGTAGTTTCTAGAGAGCTTTAAGGTGATCTTTCTCTTGTAGGTACATTCAAGTAACTGCGCCAAAGAAAACGCTAGACCATTGTCACACACCATAGAAAATGGCATTCTGAAACAGGTGACTATGTTTTCTTCCAGGAATTTAATAACTACATTCGCCATGTTTTTGCAAGGAATCACTTCAGACCACCGGGTGCAGTAATCGGTAGCAATCAAAATGTACCGTTGGTTGGTAGACAAGTTGGGGTTGATTTCCCTGATAAATTCAAACGCCCATTGGGCGAAGGGTCTAACTTCTAAGACTGGCTGCAAAGGCATGGCCGGGTTCCGCTCACGATGTGTCATTGTTTGGCAAGTGTGGCATTTCCTAAGGTGAGTGTAGACATCCTTAAAGATGAAGGGCCAATAGTATCTGGCCCAGAGAATCTAGTGGGCAGTGGCATCCGCTGAACCATGCCCGGTTCCAAACTACCCGTGAAATTCTTCAGTTATTTTAGCAGCTTGGTCCCTGTCTATGCACCGGAGGTATATCCCTTCATAGTTCCTATGGAAACGCGTTCTATTTCTAATCATGAAGTGTGCTCTTTTTAGCCGCAGGGCATGACGTTTATTTGGGGGAAGCCCCTCCGGGCATCTGTTGTTGAGCAGTAGGCACACCAGATTGGTATACCATGGGTCTTGAGTGACAGACTCCACTGTGTAAGTTTGGCATTCAGTGTCTAGAGTCCCTTTTGCCATTGCTCTGCATAGTCCCTTGCCTTAGACTATCTTCATGGGTTGCATTTCTAGATCATATTCTTGGAGGATGACCATCCATTTCCTTCGGCATTTGCCCAATTCACTCTGCAGCAGTAAATATTTCACCGCCTGGTCCAGAATGATAGCATGCACTTTGCTCCAGAGGATATAGTGCTAGAATTTCTTCATGGCCCAGACAAGAGCAAAATCCTGCTTTTCCAAAGGTCAATATCGGACTTTGGCATTTTTTAAGGGGGAACTCATAAAAGCAATGGGTCGCTCTTCCCCTTCAACTTTCTGGGTTAGGACTGCTACTGTGGAATGCAGTGAAGCGAAGGAGTATATGTGAAATGGGAGGGAATAGTCCGGACTTGCCAAGACAGGTGCCTCCACTATGGTTTGTGCCTCTCTTTTTCCTTTTCTCTGGAGGCTTCAGTGTCTTCCGCCCTGGTGGCGTCCTTATCTGTGATGTCATGGACCTCATCTCTGCTGGCACCAGCATCACCTGTATCATCAGAGATTTCCCCATCTTTCTCAGCATCTGTTGAATCAACATTTAGATCCTCAAGGTTCTTCCCCTCATCCTGCTGCTGTCGTTCACCTTTGGCGTTATTCATCGGGAAGTCCTTTTCCTTGGGCACATTTTCTGGAGGAGGCTGAGGTGTCTGGCCAATGTTTGACTGTGTGGCCATCGAGACCACCTCGCTAAATGTTGTACTCTGAGGCACTTGATCACCCGGGGTAACTGAAGGTGTTTGGAGCGTGACGGTCGGGGGTACGGTTGATCCCGCAGATCTGGTTTCCCCAGCTATCCGTTTCTCATCAATGTTTTTCCTTTAACCTATCTCGGTCCCCTGGACCGGTGTTTCCTCTTGTTCAGGTTCCTTTTGTGCTTCTTCCCGGGCCTCCTGCTCCACGGTAATTTCTTTTTCCAGGATTTCTTCCTCGGTGGGGATCCTCTCTTGTTCTTGGGCGGCAATTTCTTCCACCGCTTTCCCGATATCTCCTTGTAGATTTACAAGCTCATCCGTCCCCAATATATCATCAAAGTCATCATGCGAAGGGTAGGTCTCCGGGGAATTTTCTAGCTGATTGTCTGGCTCAGGAGAGTTTGAGGAGACAATCTGTTTTTCGGGGATGTTGGGCATCCCAAGTTCTGCCTCTACCTTAGGATGAGGGACACTTGTTCCTTTCTTCTTCCTCTTCATTACCAATGGCGGCCCGTCATCCAACATGGCCGCACGTTCTTCCTCCTCTCCTGTCCTCGCTGCTCAAATCATGAGTTCTGCAAGGGAAGGGGAACCAGAAGGGAGGGCGGGTTCTTCCTGGACTACCGAGATGCCAAGATGGGTGCATAACACCTCTTTCATATGTTGGGACGCTGCTAGATGATGTTGCACTTGTTCTGCAGCGAGAACCATAACTTTGATAAAATTTGGGTCGGGATTCCCATTTTTGTTTTTCCTCTATCTTCTTCCTGCGCGAAGGTTCCGGCCCCAAAAGTAGATCCCTTCAAAAATGGGCCAACTCTTCTAGTACCCTTTGGGCACACCTTCTGGAAATACGCATGACTGCGTTCAATTACATCCTAGGTGATGTCCTCAATTCCCAGGCCTTCCAGGGTTTCCTAGTCCACTGGAGGGAGAGCCATCTTGTCTACTCCATGTGCCTTATACTGCGGGTCTACTGTAGACCCGGTATTTGAAAACTCCTTGGGAAAATTTTGAAGCTTAGGCCGCTTCATCATCCCTTTTGTCATCCGGACAAAATGCCGGTTTTGGACCTCAAAATCATGTTGGAAGTCTACCCAAAAATCCTCTATGTGAGGCTAGTGGGGATACGATGCCCGGGGCAATGCCACTGCTATCTTGTCCAATGGATCAAAATTCTTCTGTTCTAAACAAAACTCTGCAAGCCCTAGACACTTAAGTTCGTTGTCTACTTCCTTTTCCGCTGTAAGGTTGCAAGAGTAGTTCCCGCAAGTTATTGGAAACGGAATGTTGGTAATCTTCTTCAATGCGAAGAAGGCATGAAGCTCCAAAATTTGTCTGCAGTACTCCAAAAGAATTATCCTATCCCCATAATGTTTGGGTAATAGGTAGGGTTTCCCAGAGAAGCCAGTCACCCAAATGTATGAGTGTTGCTGAAATTGAATATAATAGTGGCCATAAGTGTTGACTAGGTTCATTGCCTCCTTAGCAGGCCAATATTCAGCATCCCAAGTGGGTGTAAGAATATGGTAGTAAACGAAGGCATCCTTTACATTGCAAAAACTGGGGAAACTAGCCTCCCATTGTAGCTGTGGGAAATAATCCCATGGAGCATTCTGGCCCTTGCCATTCCCAAGCTCGCCCGCTGTAAGTAATCCCCGAATTATAGAGTGTTGTTGTGTCAGTGCCCACCAGACGTAAGAAGTCATGTAAAATTTAGAAGATCGGGTGACCCGGGCCAGTTGGGCGTCCACATGATTGGCGATGATTAGTGTCCAGTCGAAAGTTTGCCCAACAAAGGCGATGCCAAACAAGAAGTAGTACATCCATGCCGAGAATTCCCGATCATGGGACTCTCCAAAGACCCTGCATAATGCGATGATCCCCATCTGTATGCTTTCTTTGAACTCTGTCTGGGGGATCTCCAGCTTCATCTTTCTATAATCTTTTCTGGGGGTCTTGAGCCAATTGGCATTGAGGTATTTTCAGGCCATTCCTGGGAGCTTTTCAAATTCACCTAGTGCCAAGGCCCGGGTGAGGACTGCAGCGTTTGCAAACTGGGGGATCCCTAGCCCCGAAGAGAAGGTTACAGCGTCCAGAGACACCATGGGCGTTGGGTAGTCTGAAGGAATAGGAGAGGCAAGTATGACAGCCCAGACGGCTGGATTGTAGTGCTCTACCAGTGTGAGGATGAGCTCTGGAGCCTGCACTGAATAGGGGAAGCAAGGGGCTTAAGGATTCCGAAGCCGACCACATTGAGCGCCATCAAATCTCCGGACTTGCACTGTATGAACATCATCTTTACTAAGGCCTGCATTTCGGCCCATGCGCCGACACTTGTGTCAGTGATTAACTGCAGCTTGGAATCGACCTTCGATCCCAGAATAACTTCTCCCTTTAGGTATTTCATTGAAAGTGGGAGTTTCTCTAAGGCCTTCTCTGCCTTTGTCCTGGTGACTGCCCTGGTTGAAGCAGTAGTGGGGAGTTCTGGACTCCCGGGTGGAGATGATGCAGATGCCTCAGACATGTTTGATAAGTTAATTCTGGCAACCTGCAAAATCGGACAACCGTTGGCATATATATATATAAACCATAATATAATTTCGGATCCCAAAGATTTTCACCACCACTTCACATCTGTTCCTGAAAGGATGTTAGTTTGCATTAAACCCCGGAAATAGATATATATAATAAAATGACTTAGGAATTTTGATCTATGCCCGGGCTTCTGGGGATTCTGGCTCATGCGATGAATGAAATGAAGGCCAAAGGGGAACTTGGGACCCAGAGTACGGGAAAGATGACCGTTATTGACATGACCAGAAATTAGTTGTACTAGGCTGACGTGGGGTGTCACGTGATCATACAGTAAAGTGAGTAATGGCAATAACAACGACAACTATCTAAACGTGCAAGGAAATGAATGCCACTTGCGCTAGTTTTGAATGCTCACGCGTGTGGAATTAAACCCACCATTAAGACTGACATGACGGAGGAGAGAGAAAACTATCATAGCTCAAATAGGCAAGGTGTCGAGTTCAAACCAGGCGGGCACCATGAGGGCGAGCTCAACAAATTGGGTTAAAATGTGAAAGGGCATGGTGAGCTCGCCATAAAATAGGAAGGATATACACTAATATACATAAACTACAAAGGGCTGAAGTGCAACGAGGGTTGAAGCACAACTCGCAGGCCAACCTGAGAATGACCTATACAGCTCATCCACAAAACTAAAATTTACAAGATATTTACAGGAACTACACTATTTTACAACTACACAAAGGGTGGACAACCCACTAGCAGAGCCATCCCGCCCACAGGAGGCGACAACAAGACCAAAATAGGGAACCAGAGATGAACAGCGAAACAAATCAAAAACAAAAACAAAACCACAACACAAGGAAAAGAACTAAAAGGGCCTACCTTAAAACACGGGGAATGCGGGAGGAGGAGCATGGGAGGCGCTTTGCAACTGATGAAGCTTCAAACAATCACGAACGCACCACCGAAAATCACTGCTAAAACATTGCTAAGCACTGAGAGCAAATCGCACTTAATTGACGTTTAATCGCCTTTGAATCGCTCTAGATAATTTGTTCATGGCAAAATGTGAAAGTGACCAGTGAAACTTATTTATACGCTTAGGGTAAAAACATCCCGCTTTCCTCCTTCCGCAAACCTTGAGAAAGGCAAACCCCTGGACTCCGGGCCCAGGGATTCCATGTAACCACTCCTAACAAAAGAAGACATGATGACAGAAAATCCTGGAGTCCGGGAGCCGGCGAGAACAAAGAAGACAAACACTCCAGGACCGGGTACCGGAGCAAAGAGAACCAAAAGGCCAAGAAAATGACCCTTGCGGAAGCAAAGGCCGGAGAAAAACAAGAGGAAAAGAAACAAGGCCAAAAGCAAAAAGGGGGACCCAACATTTTTCCTACAAAATGTAGGGACGGGTCTGCATGGCATAACAGGTATGACCCATTATGTCGCCATCCCACCAATCCTACTTCCCTTGACCACCAGGTTCAAACTTTAGGCAACAACACTAAAATGTTAGATGCCTAATTGGAGATGGATTATACAGCATATACAGGTTCAACAGGATTGCATAATACCAGAGATAAATGAAATACAATAATAACATGAATAACATGAATAACATAGAATCACATGGCACCATAAATGATAGAATGATATATCTTTCATAGCATAATAATTCCAACATTAACACACCTTCACTTATTCTGGACTCCCTACAAATAGACGCAACGCGGTTGGTTAAGTCTCCAAACATCACCAACTGACGACACAACTGACACCCCTTCAGGACAATGTTTTATTTAACTAACCCAAAGTCTTATTTAACTATTCTTGGCATAATTGCCGCCAACAGCTCTTATAGTACGTATAGAAATACAAATAAGAGAGAGACTATAATGAGTAGATAAAGTAATACTCAAGGATAATAAATACTTATATGCACATCAACATCCTTGATACAAGTTGCTCCAATGACGGTCCATATGCAACAAATCAGAAAACATCTACATATAAGCATTTGTCAGCAATATTACTCCAATCAAACTTATCTGGTAACCATAATACAACAACCTTTGTATTCCACGATGACTTTGTATCTTATAGTGAACTCTGTCAGTTCCTTCTTATTGATTTCCATTCACATTTGTCTTTACTTCTTGTACGTAGATGATTGTTGGTTGTCCTCTTTGTCCAAATCGACTCTGCACTCCAACAATTTATAACAAAAAAAACAAGGCGCTTGGTCTACCACTATTTGGGCATTCTGTCAAACAATTTTGCAGGGTTCCTCTAACACATTACTACCTACCAATTCTTACTACCTTCGCCAACCACCCACTAGCACTTGCTCAGAGGCTTTAATTTCCCTCTGTGAGATCTCATGTAAGTGGTGATCTCCCATACTGGCGTGCTTTGATTGGATGTCATTTTGAATGCTTCCTCGGACCAGCGTGTGCGTCATTTTGAATGCTAACCATGGGAATCATACTCGGGGTCTTTTCGTTATTGTTGGTTCCAAAACCTCCTATCGTCATTGTCACCTTGGGTTTCCACATGTTGGCATTCCAATGGAAGACTTTGTGTCATAGTTCACAGCTTACCATACAGACACTCTATCAAGCAATTAATATGTTGGCTTCTGTGATCAAACTCCAACTTACACGTTTACCATCTTGACCGCGTAGAATCTCTAATTTTTTTTTTTTTTTAAACTACGCGGTTATATCCCATCATGCGTGCCCATATTCTGAAGTATCCATATCAATCTTTGGACCCATATGTAATACAATGTCATAATTAGTAAACTTTGAAATCTCTGAGTGGCATTCTGACAAACCACGTATCTTTATCTATGCCTCCACAAACAAGTCTGTGCACTCCACATTATCGTTGTCTCTGATTTTCTCTATTCTCCGCCAATGCTTTATTCAACTATTTCTAAAATGAATCTAACTACCATGCCTTTAAGCACTTTCTTACATTTGCAATCTGACTCGGATACCATGTTAAAGTTTGGAATCGCTGCAAATGTAATATCACTTTATCTGTTCTGTATATTTCCAAATGGAGTGATCTCTCTTGCATTTATATTGAGGATGAGGCAAGGAGAGACATGTCCCTTCATAGGACATGTCTATCCATTATTATGTGCTTAATATAATGGCAATTGATTATATATATATATATATATATATATATATTCTCATAAGATTTATCTGACAGAAGCTACAAAACATCAACATACATAATCATAATATAATATTGTATGTATAATCAAATATTATTTAATGGAGGATAGATATCAAATGTTTAAGGCAGATAGGTCAATTGAGCATTTGATTTCATTGATTAGAATAATCTGAACAAAGCTACAAAACATTAACATAATTTACATAGGTTTTTACATTTATATGTGAATGTTTTCATTGTAGAGATTTCTCACTAATATGTCTGGACTTATTTTACTTTTATTTTTTAAAATATAGGTATGCTAGTAGAATAAGATTGCCATAAAATACACAATTAAATTAGATATATTAGTGCTAGATTAGTTGTAAAATGTGTACAGCCTAAGTTGGGCCTAGTGATAGAGAACATGTACTCTTATGTACACTAACTTAGTAGTTATTGACAAATACCTATAACACAAATAACTTTAAAACTTTTTTATATCTTAAGAATGTCAAATCTATATATTTAAATCCTACAGTAATAAACTTCCATAATAATTATTAAATAATATAATTAATATTTTTATAACAATTACAATAAAAAAACTATTAACAAAAACATATTGAGTAAATTATATTTATAAAATAAGATATAATGGGGTTCACCACTTAGTGTGTTGGTTATGTTGTGGTGTTGTTTTCCCCACCCAGGTTCAAACCTCCACTAGGTCATTGTAATTGTAGGCTTGTGTCTTTGTTGATCCAATGTGTTTGTAAGTTTGGACCTCAGCTTTGTAATAAGGGGATGAGGTCCCCCATTTGTAGCCTCACTAATTCATTGCTCTAAGTCAAAAACATTTCACATGTAACCAAAAACATGTCGTGTCAACATCACCAAATCACATTAAAAAATTTACCAAACTTATTTAAAAATAAAATAAAGTAAGATATAATAATTATAATTATTATATAAAAAATATAATTCGCTAAAATAAAAATATATTAGCTTTTAATCTTACAAAATTCAATTTTATATTTTATTATCATCCAAAAAAAATTAGAGATGTGGACCCATCTTATAAACTTTATTTATTTATATTAGCATGTAGCAAACTTATTTGTAGCATTTGTAATTGAAAAGAAAATACAAACCACCTCATCAATCTCTCCTTACACTATAACCTTGTCATTTAGCTTTCCCAACAAAACCTAATTACTTGAGATTTTTAACCTCGAAACATCCAAACATCAAGAAAACCTATACAAACTTCTCTAAAAGCTATTCATTAAATCAACTAATTTGTTTCTAGGCCTCTCATCTCTTGATGCAACATAGGGCTTAGCCTGGTCGTACACCAACTTCACCTGTTCTTTCATCAAAGTCTTAATATTCTATGGCCTAAGAAAAAATAAATAAACAAGTCCAGGCGCTAAATAATCATAATTTCACACAATCGTAAACTCATTTTGCATTGGAATCCAAATACAATACCACTTCATCATAAGCTTGATTCTCTAAAATACAATTGAAAGCTCTCGGTCATAAGAAGATTCCAAATGAGGCAATGGGGTGTCTATCTATTATCTCCTCAAATAATAGTGAAGCATCTTGATTTTTTTAATGGTCATAACATCTTTGGTTTTTCCATGGCTGCAATGTCGCAATACTGTTGAATTGGGGATTGAACCCAAAACAGAAATGCAATTCCATTATATACTAATTGAATTTCTTCATTAAAATTTAGATCAACAAATTTGACAAGCAAAAAAATGTGTTTTACAATATTTTTAATGGTCGAACTTTTTTAACACATTTTTAACTTGCTTTCAACTGTTTTTATGGGCCTATAAAAACATACTAAATTGAACCTTTAGATGAGTTACTATTTCTATCGATGGGCCTATAATGTGCCTATCATGTTGTGTTTTTGTCATATCAAACATACTAAATTGAACCTTTAGATGAGTTACAGATTACTGGAAGTCAACCACTCAAACATCATCCTTTCACATAACTAGAACGGGCTGAGCAGCTTCAACCACAAATTGAACTGTTGTCCTTTATATCATCCTCTGTGGTTACAAATCAAAAATTGCAAGCCAACCACTTAACCATTTCTTGCAGTCTTACTTGAGGTAACTCTAACAAGCCATCCTCAGTCATTTCACCTCATGAAAGCAAAGTTTTGACAATCACCATCTTACCCATCCATACCTTCGCAGTACATACATCACAAATCACAAATGCTAGGTTGCTAACATACTTCACATCTTGTCTTTATGTTATAGTTTGTGTTCAAAACATGATCTGCCTCTCAACAAAGCATCAAAAAAAGTTGAACCACTAGTCCATATGGATATATGCCACTCTACTAAGACACCACTCCTTTGCCCTATCTGTTTCTCACGGAGGCTTTCAATGAAGAATCATAGCACATATAACAGGAGAGAACTAATGTAGAACAGCATCCCTTCTTTGGGATCTGCCACCGTAGTGACCAGCTTGCAATGTTTTGGCTTTTTCATATTCACTTTGTCCCAATTTTTCTGGGTCCTATACTATGTTTAGAGTCTAATATCCCCTCTGTCAAACTTGAAGATCTCACTGTGACTATCAAATTTTGAAACTTTAAACAGCAAGCATAACAAAAGGAAAAACCATATACTTGACTGGGCAGATAAGGAAAAAACATTATGGCAGTAAGCCAAAAGATTTTTGGTTAGGAGAACGGTATATATGTGAAATTCCAAAGTGGTAAACAGAGGACAATATCTTATCCTCTTTCAATATTCCATTGGAAAAATTTGCTTTCAGACTATAAATGAAAGAAAATGCATGAAATCCAAATGCTAATAGCTAATTGACAGTAAACTAGATGTTAGTGAATCTTAAATTACAACCTACAAGATGGAACTACTCTCCTCCCAACGCCAATCAAGAAATCCATATACCTTTTATCTGAGTAAGACAGCAATGGCACCACATTACTTGACTATCACTGTTGCATTAAAGATGAAGCTTAATATCAAATCCATGTTGGGAATTTTGCTTTTGCATGTTGTCTGGTTTTAAACCAAACCATTCAATAGAAAGTTTGTTCTTTAAATAATTGAAACGAATATAGAATAATTACTAGAAGAGATGTGTACGGGAATGGAGGCGTTAATTTCAGCTAGAATACTGCATATGTATAAATATAGGCGCCAATAAACATAAAGCTTAACTAGGAGATGTTGATACTAGCATAAGCTAATGTCCCTATGACTGAGTTCATGGTAAATTATATAGTGTAATTATGGAAGATCAAATCTGATAAGATAATCATCAATAATTCCATAATGGATTTCAAATTGGGATAGGCCTTGTTTGATAGGAGTCTTTCTTCAGCCAACATAAAATTTGGGAAATGGCATACAATTAAAACAACAATAAAAAATAGGCATATATTAGCTTGCTTCTGATTGACAATTCTATTCTGCAAAAGAATTTATTAACTACTGGGACTAAAAAATTTCTAACTATTCCTAAATTGATTTAATTTGAAGGATGCTTTTCTCTCAGCTTATCTTGGAAGGCATCTAGAGACTACAAAAAGGGTTTTGCCTCTAACTAAGGAGAGGCTACATGAATGAAGTTTCTCAAACTTCACAATGAATTAATGTGTGTATAGGTTAAAAGGGCTTGTCCTCTGACTCAGAAAACTCAGATTTATTAAGATGGCTTATTTGAGAACCTATAGTCCTCCAAATTTATTGAGCTTGACCGAATTCAATCATCATGAATCTGCAAGGCATCATAATGGCCATATCCGGTAAACAAAACCCTGATTGGGTTTTGTTTTCCATAGTCTTGACCATACTCTGCAATAGCTATAAGACCATCAGAGTTCCTCTCGTGCATATAAACAGTTATTGGCATCCTGCATCCATTCACAAGAAAAACAATTTATGTAATGTCTCTTATACCTATCCATCATTGGTCACATAAAAAACAGACTGTTCACAGAATATCAAATAAAAATCTATCATACTCTTAGACCTCCAAATACAAATACATTGTAAACATGACACAATGCTTCCACTTTTATCTCAAGATTTCAAAATTTGCTCTAAGCATCTATTAGTTACTATGTAGTGTTCCTTCCTAATGAAAACCAAGCTATTAAACATCTTTCTGAATCTGATTTGACTTACTGGAGGACATGTGAAGCCATCAGTAGTTCAGGTTCTCCACCCCAAACGTGTGGCTTTTTTATCTGTTCGACATATGTATCAAAGTCGCCTTCTATGCACCTGCAAAGAAATATATTAGACATTAAGATTCCATTTACACCAATCTAGCATGCAGTTGCTGAGATATTTGCTCACATTTCAGTGTGCAAGTTGCAAGCACTCACCATTCAAACTCTTCGCGTCTTTTTACCAATTCATCTGCAACCTACAAAACAAAATGCCAATTCTAGTAGTCATCAGTATAACTCTACTTCATATATACAGAAAAGAAGAAAATCTCAAAAGAAAAATACACTGAGGTAAGGCTTACAGACTTTCCATGGTGCATAACATGTGCTAGCTATTTCACGCATACAAGTGAACCATTAACTCATACCACACAACTAAAGATTCTATGACCTCAAACAGATGATCTAGAGGAAATAGTGTGTAATCTTCGTGCAGATAAACAAAATAGAAAGAGTGAAATGCTCCTGGAATATATTTCAGGTATTGTTTGCATTGGCAATTCAATCATGCTCCGTAATCCATCATTACAAAGAGGAAAGAATAATCTATGTGTCGGACAACAAAATAGTGATAACTTAATGGTATACATATTAGAGAACAATTAGTGAACTACAAAAAGTAGAGAGTTTACTAGTCCATCTCTTCAAGCACAATGATTGAATGGAATCAATAACATGCAAAAGTGCCATAATAAACAACAGATGTTCATCTCATTAAGAGGACATTTTAAATTGAAAATTTCAACACAGCACTCAAGCACAAAGGGATATATCATATTCCAACAAACAAAATTTACACAAAAGAGTTACTAGATCATTTGTTAAAAAATTTCCTTCGTCAGACTAACTTGGAATTGCAACCATACAAATCCATCATACAGAAAAGATTTTTATGAAGAACACCAAGAAGATTGTATCTAATGGCTTACTCTAGCTCGCAGATCATCTGCTAGCTTTCTCTGAGTGCTCTCGTCTGGAGCAGCTTCTCTTTTTCTCAAGCAGGAACCATGTGCAACAGCTCGAAACAAACACCTCCCATCACCAGGTACACCTGCATAGGTCAAAGTTTATATGAGCAAAAATGTATCAAATTCCAAGCTATATAGCTTTACCCTCAACATACATTTTCTTCCAACAACAGAGCATCATACATATCCGAGAAAATATGTTACTGAGAATTCAATGGATGATGATTTTAAATTATTACAGGCAGAGACAATCATAAATTTCAAAGCAGGAAATGAGAGATCACAATACTGCATTTGTTTTAACCTCAATGCCATGAAAATGCCATTATAATCTGTAGACTATCAAATGAAATCCACAACTTTCCTCAAAAGTTGAAAAGAAAGAGAAATTGACGTCTTCGCACTGGAATAGTTATAGAAACTAATGAATAAACATATTATACTTGAAAAGGCCGCTAAGACCACTATATGACTGGGATGTCATTTGTTCAATTTTCGTGCAACAGCTAACTACTTTTAATTTTTAGATTGATTTGCAGATATGTTATTCTGCTTTAGCAACTTGAACATTTTAAAGCATTTCACGAGTACCTTGAGAGTGGCATAAAACTATAGACATGCAAGGTAGTGAACCAGGGCAGTACTCTACAACACACAAGACAACTGCCTTCGGTTGCAGATCATAATTATTCTGATTACCTACCTTATCTCTCCACATCAGTAATGGAAGCTACCCACATCCGCCAAGATGAGTAAATTATCTAGGTCCGTCTACTATGAGATTAAATCAAGTATGTCTTATATAGAGCAAAATTTAATAGGTTTACATAGAAAACGTCAATGAAAATAAAAGATGTTATTTTGTCATCCATTCTATTGAGTTTCACTTTCTCGGAGGAGAAACCAACCTCTTAAAATTGGAATGGTTACAGAATATAGCGAACAAACACACTTGGCAATGGAGGGGCTCGTTTTTTTACTACTAGAGTCACCACTTTAACTGATTTGTTGATCTATCATACATAAGGAGCAATGAAGGCTATCAAACAAACCACATTATTCATCTTGCAATTTTCCACGAGAAGATTTTTGAACAAGACTCGAAATGGAAGAATTAAAATATGATATTATGCATAACCGTGAAAATATAAAGTCATTAATTGATCTATAATATGATAAATCTTAGAGTATTTCAAAGTCGTATATTGAAGCATGAACAATACCTAGTCAAACATGACCAGAAAACCATGACAACTCTCCATGAACACATATGAGAATTACAAGATTCACAGATAATGTTCTCAAAAAGGCTGGATTTGTGGATGGAGTAGTTCACCTACTCACCAAGAGTGGCAGACTATGTTCTGCGTCCAAGTGGAAGATATCATGGCTGTATATTTTAGAACATTTTCTTAGGTATTGCTACAAATGAATTCACGGTGTGAACATCAATGAAAACAAGGATGCATCTAAACATCTAACACAAATGCTTACCTGTGACAGAGTAATTGGTATAAACTTTCTTTCCATGAGAAGCCTTATCAGCAGAAGCAAGGATTGCAGCATCATCATCATCATCCACCAAATCATCAGTCTTCTCATCTACCAAAAGAGCTTCAGCCTCAGCCTGAACAGGAGGATTCAGGTTTGAAAAACAAGCGCACACCCCAAACAGCAGCCACGCAGAATGACTCCCATGAAGCCACCTGGCAGGCCTCACATCCCATGAAGCATTCCAGGACCCCTCACAAAATCCCCCACCTACAGAAGCAGAAGAAGAAGAAAGCCTCTTTGCACAATCACCACAGTTCCTATAAATCCCAAGAAAAGAACCCTTAGATTTCATCTCTTCAAAACAAGTCCTGCCATTGCTATTGCACATCCTGTTGGGTATTCTCTTGTGGGTATCAGAGAAATGTGAGGAGGGAAGCAGGGCATGCCAGATGGATGCAGCCACATACCCATTTCCATTATCTGCAAGCAGACATGAGCTGGAATGGTGTTGGGTTCTCCTCGGATTGGACAGGTGGCAACACCCATCGTTGCTGTTGTCATTGGAATACCCAACACCTCCCCTCTGGAAAATATTTCTAGACAATAAAACCAAGGTTTTTGATTGTCTCTCAATGCCTTTGGCAGAGCAAATACTACGAGTCTGGTAACTGTGACTGTAACTACATGTCAGATTAAGTGGTGGTAATGAAGTTCTGGTACGAATGGGGAGGCGAAAACAGGCATTTCCAAGCATGTGATTTTCAGCAATCAATCCAAACCCTCTTCCGCTGTGGTTTTCCCAAATCATTCTATAAATTTCTCTTCAGGCCGGACATACCATCAAAAATAATTAAGCAAACACTAAATAGCCCTGCATTTTCTCCCCCAAAAAAAAAGCAAAAAAGGGCATAAAAAAATGGTTGTGTTTAATTGAAATAGTCAAGCAAAACAACTGTCATATAATGGGGTATTTATAGGATGAAGAAGAAGAATACGAATAGCCCTCTCATTCATGCAGGAAGGAAGCTTTGAGAAACAGGCGGAGTTATTTTTCATTTTGGCCTCTTTGGCTTGGTACCGTAGCTGAGGCTCGGATCACGCTTTGTAAACCACCGAATCTGGGTTCTTACCTTGGAAAGTTCGCTATAAGTCACATTTCAAATAGATTTTCATCGAGACTTGTATATCGTTTTATCAATCAGGTTGGACTGGGTGAAGGTGCTCTTTAACCCTAGGGGTGGGTTACAAATTCGGTTCAAACCAATAAAAAATTTCACATAATTATTCATAAACAAAATTCAAAATTTACATGAAAAATGAATGAAAGAATGATCAATTCTGATGACGTTTAGGTATGAGATTAAATAATTTAAGAGATCTCCTATTTAATTGGATAGTCAACTTTCAATTGCACAAACTAACATGTTCACTTTTCTCTTAGGGCCCGTTTGGTTGGGGAATTGGAAAATGAAACAAATCATGGTTATCCATAGCCTGGTTATGCAAACCCTGGTTTTCATTTTTTGGGACTGTTTGGTTGACCTGGAAGATGGATTTGTAAATCCACATTCCAACAGTTAAATCGATGCAGTGCTCCGGACCCGACAAGATATATAAAAAAATTTAATCATGCAAACCTTGGAGTGCATTGGACCC
>MU226999.1:1336843-1366103 GCA_018584345.1 Thuja plicata
TCCACCGCTTCTTCTCTCTCTTTCTTTTTGTCTCTTCTATAGTTTTAGGGTTAGGTTTTCTAAGACCATCTGAAGCTTGTAGCATCCTTTTGAAAAGGATTCCAAGATGGTTGAAAACCTATATATATATAGAGGAGATTTTCGTTGTAAAGGGAGGATGAAAATATAATGTAAAGATTCAGTCTTTCTAAATCTGTGCATGTGTTCTTTCAAGTTCAAATCTTTTTCTTATGTATGAAAGAAGAATTACATCAATAAAATATGGTGCAATTTTACTCTTCTTTATTGTTGTCTCTTTATTTCCTATGTATGCTTTTTTATGATTAAGATTGTAAGGCAGTCTGAAGCATTTTGGTTACAAGGTGACTATCCAATTACTTGCAAGTTTCTTTCATGTAAAGAACAAAGTTTTGTGAGTAGTTTCAGGAAGCATCTCAGTATTTAAGGATTTGATACAGTATTTTAGAGGCAATTAGATAATTTGTAAGGCAACTTATCCTAATTGCATGTAGGTTGTAAGGCAACTTACAGTGTTTTGTTTATGTGAAACTTCAAGCTTTTGACTCTATAACCCAAAGGATAAGCACTGATCTAGACTTGAGTCTGATAATCAATAATCATCTAGGTTTTCAGAAACATTCAAAATTATTCCAAGCACACTTGACACTAAAATATATGAGCTGAACTCATTAAGGACTTATGTCAGTAGGACAGTGTCCACTTTGTTGATTCTTTAGAGAATGAATCATTAGGTTATCCCTCCTAAAGACAAAAGGAAGAAGGATGCAAATCCTTGACTCATTGGCCTATGTTCTCAAAACCATAGCCTGGCTTATAAATACTTTGTTTCAGATCAATCATTGCAATCTCTAAAGTATTCTATAAGTTGTTACAGTGAGGTTTCAGGTTCATAACCAGTGAATGAAACAATCCACCAAATACATAGACTAAGATATCAGTAATCTTTAAAAGGTAAAACTTGCCTGAGTCTGTGGAGCTCAAAAATGAAAAAGGATATTATCCAATCCTTAGAAATTAGCCTTTCTATGCCTAAAAGAGGTTGCATCTGAGTATACAAGGTATACTGTCATCATTAGGTAAGTGTTGCAAGAAAAAGAGCTAACAGGTAGCATTAGAGCCTGTAGCTCTGTAAACTCATCTCTTAACTTGGTTTCTGCTTCTAGAATTTCCTATCTCAACCTTCTAGATTTCGTAATCTTTTCCAAATGCATCTTGATTGCATTGTCATTTGTGGTTAGACTATGTGCACTTGTATTTAGATCTAAATCTATTTGTTCAATCTTATCACTATTTTCTTTAGTGAATTTATCTAAAGTGCACAACTTTTGTATTAAGGTAATAGCTTCAGAAATTATTGCATCTAATTCATTTGCAAGTTCTGAGAGCTTTACCTTGTTTACTGCCACTTCTTGGCTGATCTTTTCTGTCAATTTGTATTGC
Organism: Thuja plicata; assembly: GCA_018584345.1. Classification (NCBI taxonomy): domain Eukaryota; kingdom Viridiplantae; phylum Streptophyta; class Pinopsida; order Cupressales; family Cupressaceae; genus Thuja; species Thuja plicata. The sequence goes on from MU226999.1 coordinate 1,338,305, forward strand.
TATTTTTGTTCTGCTTGTTCTTCAATGGATTTTTTGTCATCCACATTTTGAGATGTGATGGCCTCAATTAGAATGACAAGTTGATCAAGGATGGGGGCATCTTGATCAACATCTATGTCAGAAACTATTTGTGTCAATATATCCCTTGTAGTTACTAACACTAGGGATTAACATATTTCTCCATACTCTTGGAGAGATTCAAAATCCAATGTATAAGGGTCACACTTCGGTATCTCAATGATTTCATCTAGTGCTACCTGCATCTTGGTCTTCTTTGTCTTCTTCTTCTTCTTCTTCTTCTTCTTGGATGTTGAGTGGGAAGTACCTGAATGTAGCACCAAAGCAAGATCCTTTGCTTGGTCAGATGTGCTAGATGAAGGATTTTGTGGTGTTGTGTCTTTTGCTTCCTGCTCAGTATCTTCCTTTTGGTTGGGAGTGGAAGTCTCTACATCAACCTTCTATTTATCTGCAGCATCTCCTTCAGTAGCCTTAGGAGTATCATCTTCTTTCTTCTCTTCTTCACCTTTTTCTTTCTGCTCTTCATCTATTTCTTTTGGTTTTCCATCTGCTATATTCTGTGCATCAGTTGTATCTTTCTATTCATCATTACCCTTATCCTTAGGTATGCTTGCATCAGGCTCAGGTAATTTTTCCTTTTGGGAGATTATGTTAGTAGCTTGTATTAATAGTGGAATTTGGCCTAGTATATTCACCTGTGCAGCTTTTGTAGTTGTGTCTTGTTCATCAGTTTAGGTTGGGACAATAGTGACATCTTCATCCTTTTGTACCTCATCTGCAGGATGTCCTATGGTAATATCAATGATAGTATTATCAGACCATGTTTCATCTGTAGTGTCCATATCCTTGTTAGCTTTTGTATTCAATGTTTATTCATTAACATCCTCATCAGTTATAAGAATATGTTTGGGGCTCGGTTTAGCCTGATCGTCTTCATTGTGTGGCTTGTTGGTTAGAGCTACTTGTGGCTCCAGACTTGTGTCCTCTTTAGGCACATCAAGTATCTTTCTCCATTCATCCTCACTTTTTCTGTCTAGCTCAATTAGATGTCCCTTTAGCACTTGGTAGGCTCTTAACTTTGGTGAGAACCTGTTGGAATGTTTCTTCATCATTTCTTTAATCTCTTCCATCTTAGATTCAGGTGGCAAGAATGAAACTAGGGCTCTTTCCCTTATTTGTTTCTCTTCCTTTAGAGAATATGTCCACCTAGCTGAAATTCTCTCTAAAAGTTCTTTAGGCATTTTGTCTTCAAACTATATTGGAACATATTTGAATATGTTCATCATTGTGATAATTGCCTCCTCAATCTTGTTCTGGTCTACGGGGTCCAGAGTTAGCCATTTTATGATCTTGGGGTCGGTGATTGAACCTGACTTAATAGTAGCTTCACATACCTCATCAATAGTGGTAGGTAACTGGTTCTTAATAGGTTTTTCATCTTGTTCAATATCCCCAATGTCTTCCTTAGTTCTGATTAGCCTTCTTCTTTTTGTCGGGCCCTTTTTCCCTGTTTGAGGCTTTCTCTTATAGGTCCTTACTTGACCTTTCTTGATAGGTGGTGAGTCTGCATTAGTAGTTTGACTCCTTTTCCTCTATGCAGCAGTTGTTCTAGGCTTCTTCAGGGGTGGTGCATCAGACTCTGTGGATTCTGAGTCACTCACCTTCTCAGCTTCACCAACAGGTGACTGACCCTCAGTTTCTTCTGTCTGTTCTATTTACTCTTTATTTACCGACAACTTCTTCTTCAAATTCTTAACCATTTTGTCTTTCTTCCTATTAATCTTCTTCACAACTAAGCCAATTTTTATCCTTTCCTTGGCTTCCTCATAAGTTCCAAACTTAGGTTGTGATTTGTCCAATGGTTCATTAATTAATGCTTCAATGGCATTTGTTTCTTGATCTATGTTGACCTCATAGTCAAGTGGTGCCAACCATGTTGTCCTCGGTACAATTGGATTGATATAGGTGTAATCAGTGTCCACCATAAAGCAAATTTTAGTTTCATACTTTTCTACCAGTTTTTCTAGTATCCTCATCCTCTTTTGCATTCTGTCTTTGAATCCAGTAAAGTATTCATCCATGAATGATTCAAAATTATCTCCTAGTGATTTGATGAACTCACTAATCTGTGTGATCACTGGTTGAGTAGTGTTCCATTTGACATTACTGATAGATGGGAAGGATTCTTGAAAATAGAAAAATGTGCACATAATGAGTGAACCAAACTTACATGAGTTAGACTTTGCAGTCCTGATTGTTATCATGTTCTCATATAATTGCCTTAGTAGAAGTTTTGATAGATCTAACTGCAATCCCTTCTTAACAATTTTGTGGGTTGTATCCACTCCTCTGGATGCAAAACTGTTCATCCTGCTAGCTTGAAAGAATTTTTATCTTAAGACACAAGCTCCAAATTTCATTTCATCATCGGTGATGGTGGATACCTTTAATCCTCTTCCATCCCATAATGCTCCTATGTTCTTTTTAATGTCAATGTGAGGAGGGTGCTTTAGTGCCTTTACTTTATCGATTATAGGATAATCAGTAATAATGTGTATAACATCCATGGTTATAAGTTTTGGCTCATCCAACCATATCTTTCGGTCATGCACTCTACTTACTACTAACCGAATCCATTTGGTCTTAAATTCCTTTGGGAAAAATAGGGCATTTATGAGTCCTTTCGCTTCAATGTGCTTAAGTTCTTCTTTGATTGTTCCATCATCTTTGTAAATCTTTTTGTAAGATTTCTCAACCTCAAGGTCTCCTATTTCTGTAATCTTGCAGTGAATATACGCTTGGACATCCTCAACAAGTAAAACCCTAGCTGGCATATTGGAGAATGCACCAACATTGTCGGTTGTGAAGCAACCTCAGGACAAATCTTGTAATGAGGTTCTTCACAAGTTGCATTCTTGATTAGATTGACCTTTTTCTCCTTTTCATTCTTGATCTTGGAGATCGTGAAGTAGTTACCATCGTTTAAGAAATTAGGGATTTTTCCCATAAAAGAAAATAGATTTATTGGTGAATGTTGTTACTTAATTCAACCTTTTGCGACTACTGGGAATCTTTCTGAGTGTTGTGAATAGGGTTGAGGTCGCTCTGCAATATGGTCTCTCTATGCTCTGGTTTCTCTTTTCTTCTTTGCTCAAATCACTTTGTGAATAATGAGTTCTTCCATCGACTATTTATAGACTTCTTGCCCTAAGTCGTGTCATAAATGCTCACCCACTTCTCAGTGTTTGAAGGCGGAGTCATCGGGTAGCATACACACTTCATTCTTAGTGAGAATGAGATGCTTGGGCTAGGTGTCAACTCATTTGAATTTTTACCTATGGATCTCATTATATGGCAAAAACAACATTGTCTTTTTACATGATTATCGACGGATCTCGGTTTACACTAGCGACTTAGATTTTTATGAGTTAACCGACGATGCTCGGTAAGTATAGACAACTTAGCTTTGTATGTACACTGATGATTTTTGATAAGCATTTACCGATGAGATTGAATTCATAGAATCATAACAAGTAATACCATAGTATATCTTTAATCATTCTAGTTTGACATTTCATCAATGTATAATGGAACTGATGCAAAATATAACTTGGTATAATGCAGTTCCATAGTTACTTGTTCTACTTAGGTGGGGGTGGTGATGTCACCAGATCCATTAAATAAGGTGTCACCATTTGCATTGCTCGGTCCAACTTCATCAGTGTTTGTAGCTTTCCTCCACATTTTGTTTCTCATCTTCCTGATGTCTTCAATAGTTTTTCCATTGGCAAAGGTGCTTGTCTCTATCACTCGGTCTCTGTAGTCCTTTCTTAGATGACCAACTTTATGAAAATGTAGACATGCCATTTCGGGGTTAGTCCAGCTCCTATACTTTCTCATCCATTATCTCATGCAATTTGCAGCTATGTGTCCAAATCTTCCACATGTTGTGTAGTTTGATCATGTGTTGTAATCCCAAACATATGAGTTACCGACTCTTTTTGGTTGATAAGCAGTTTCATTTTATTTAGGCTTCCATGCTTGCCTTTTCTTTTTTCTGCATTCAAGATGTGTACTCACGCATTTCACAAGTAGGACAATATTTGTCCATGTAGGTTTCCTTCTTTGGTTGTTTCACCTCAAATTTACATTCATATGCTTTATGTCCTTTCTTGTTATATTTATAGCAAATTCCTATGAATGAAGGTGTGGATTTAGGAATACCTTTTATTTTGCTCATGCAAACATTTGATGTGTGGCTTGGTTTTCCTCAGTGATTGCATGACTGATTTCTTGGTCTTGGATTTGTGTAGACATTCTTTGGATCAGCTTGGTATGGTGATTCTTCATTCTCAGTATACCCTAGTCCGGTATTGTTGATGACTCATCTTTGTCCATCCAAAAAATAATCTATCCTTTTGGTGCTTTCTTCAGCTCTCTTGATCATGTCATTATGTTGTTGCTGAATTCTCACTTCATGCTTCAATTTTTCATTTTCTTCTCTTAGCTCACCGATAACTTCTATTATTTCAATGAGTTCTATGTTCATTCAGTTTTCCTCTTGACTCATAAGAATAATCTGATTGGTGATCTCATGATGATGTTCTATAAGTCTTTGTATTTCTGGTTCTTTTTCTTGTATCTTTTCAGTAATCTTCCTCCTGTCATCAATAGCTAGTTTTCTTTCTTACTCAGCTTGTCTAGCATTGTTCATGACATCAATCATTCTTACCATCTATGTCTCTTGTCCGATTTGTAGAGATTTCACTTGTCCATCCAGATGTTGATTGATTTCATTCAGACTTGTGATGTTTTCTTCAGATGTGTCTGATTCTTTGCTAGTTGTAGATTGTGATGACTCAAATAGATCAAGTATCTCCTCTTCATGATAGTCTGTTTCATTACAATGAGATGCCATAATATTTCTTTCATCCATCAAGTGTCTCATATTTATTCTAGCTTCTTTATATTGTTCATAGAAGATCTATATCTCTAACTTCTGATTCTCAATGCTCTTGTCTAGCTTGTACCTTTCCACTGTATGATTTTTTCTCTTAAGTCTTTAAAATTTTCAATTAAGAGATTTAGCTCTGATACCGATTGTTGGAAATAATGGAATGGTGTACTGAGAGGGGAGGGGTGAATCAGTACCCTCAAAACTTTTATTAATTAACCTTTATCCTTTTAGTAATCAATTGTATTACCATTCATATCTGCTATTCTATCTTTGTGTATGTTACATCAATTCATAATTCAATAAGCATGTAAAACATTCATGAAATGTATAGACACATGACACACGATTTGGTAACGCAAAAAACCCCTGTTAGAAGGTAAAAATTACGGTGGGGATGAAACCCACAAAGCTTCACTATCTGCAGAATGGAAGGGGCAGGTTAAGGCTTACAATTTGGTAACGCAAAAAACCCCTGTTAGAAGGTAAAAATTACGGTGGGGATGAAACCCACAAAGCTTCACTATCTGCAGAATGGAAGGGGCAGGTTAAGGCTTACAATTTGATCACTTCTAATGATCTACCCTGATAGGAGTATTATGTGGAGACTGGTTAAGGTCTACTCTATTAAGAGCTTTAGCAACATTGTTTAGTGTGCACTCAGTTAAGAGATTTACAAAGGATTGTTAAATCCACCTTCCTTGAAAGGATTTCTTCTATTTGCTACACTTCTTAAAATGTAGACAAAAATATTTAGTGACCTGAGTGTATGCAATATACAATTTCTCATTTACATATCCATTAAATTCACATGTACAATGTATCACCTAATGTGATTGATTAATAACTTTGTTGCTCGGTAGCCTTGAATCTGGTTCTTAATAACCTAATTCATATTTTGATGTTCTTGCTTGAAAATCTTAGTCTAATCCATAGATGTGCTCCTTGGATGCTATCATCCTCACATCCATTTGAAATGAATGATTACACATCTATTTATACAATAGATTGACCTAATCCAGTTTCACGTATTACAAAGATAACTCTATGATCAAAGGTTTACAACTTGACCTTGATCTCCTAGTCTGCATGTTTTCAATCAGTTAGATAGATTAAAACAATTACAATTACATTACTTGTCCCCCAAGAAATGGTTTTAAATCAAATCAAAATGATAAATATAAAACATAAGTGTTTTATCTGACGTGGAAATCAGATCCACATTTCTCAGGATATAATTGACTTTCGGTGTCTGATGCTCGGGTTTCTCTGTTGTCATTTTTTCGATGTTCCTTCTGTGAACTGTCTGTTAGGTTCCCTTGCTTTGTCAGGTTCCTCTATTTCTTCTCTCTCAGTTTAAACTTCAACATTTTCGGTTTGAACTATGCAAACTGTGTCGGGTTTCTCTTGTGATCTATTTTTTCAGGTTTCACTTGAACTTAGCACTTTCGGTGACCTTTGTTATATGTACTTTTTCTTTGTACTGAAAGTCTATCTTTCGATGTAGGTGTTATTGATGGTTCAAGAACTTTTTTCCCTTTGCATACTAATGGAAAAATTAATGTCTTCATATAGAACTCAAAGAAAGAAAGAGTCCAAGTTAACTAAATAAGTTGACTTCATTAACTAGTGTCTAGAGAAGTTGATGTTTGAAATAATTTAAATTTAATGATATTATGAAGGTCGACTTAGTATAAGGTGCAGTAATTGGATTAAAAGAAGAATTAAACAAAAATAAGGTTGGCCTTTGAAGAAGAATCACCTCCTTTCATAGACATGTTGTAGTGTCACTCCAACCCCATCGCAGTAATAAGGTACTATGGTGTTGGACATTGGTTTGGATGTGGAATGAAGTAAGTATATTTAATATTAAATGTTAGTTAATACAGTTAGAATTATATGATAATATTAAGGGAATTACCATGATGTTAATTGATAATATGGTATTTTTATTTAATTCAAGTAATTAGATGAAGATCTTAGGTGAAGCTTTGATTCAATTTTGGATGCTCCATTGTTGCTATTTGTAAGTGTGTGTGTGTGTGTGTGTGTGCACGCATGCGCACGCTTCTCTCATGTTTGTTTATGATACGCCTTTATGGCCAGTTTGGACTCATGATGTGTGGGTACATCATGGATAAATAGAGTGTCGTTATACTATCCTTTTGTATTGGCATTCTTGTGTTACATCTAATTTTTATTGTAGTCTTTTGTTCATATGGTTGCATTGCAATTGTGCATAGATGATTATATTACTCATTTTAGTAATGATCATATATGCATGATGAATCTATGATGATGCAACATGATGTTGTATCAATCATTTGATGTAATGAGGTATTATTGTTTTTGTGTTGTTAATTGCTTACATGGTCGAGGAAATCTATGCTCTGGTTTTTATTATGATTAAATGGTACCTAATGTTAGTTGATGATCTTTGATGAGATTTCATGACTACTTGAGAGTTGTAGATGATAATTTATGACGTTGATATATTAACCTAAATGGATTATCATGTGTTGTTCAGATGATGATTAATGATGTCAATGCTATCTAATATTGTTTAATGGTAAATTATGTATTTAGTTAGAAGAGTATATGATTGAGATGCTTAAATTTTGATCAATAATATAATCATTTTCAATTTTATTTAATTATTATTTGATGATATTGGACAGATGATGATTTTATGTAGGAAGGGGTGGTGTCATAACATTCAAATACATAAGAATGATTATGCCGCTAAAGTTTTATTTCACTGATTGACGCTATTTGATGATGATACATATGTGCTTTGGATATTTCTATACATGATTAGGTACACTTGACAAGTGGTGTTTGAGTGATGGAAGCTACCATGCATCAACTCCACCTGGCTCCATAGGTCTAAGCATGCTTATAACACCCCTGACAGTGGTTAAATTGAAGTAAATCATATGGCCAATCATATTCTTAAGCCCTATTATCATTTCTATTCTTTGGTAGTAATCGTTGTGTTCCTATCCCTACCCATTTGGCTATCATGTGGTAACATCCGACTACCCTTGCATAATGTAATGAGATCGGTGTTTTATGTTGGTACATGCTAGTTGTCAGTCATTATATTGTTGTTGTTGTGGTTATCGTTATCGACAAAGATTGTATGGAAATTTCAACTTAATTGGGGTTTTATTATTTAATCTATCTTTTATATTTTAAAAAAAATATTGAGATTTTAACTTAAGTGAAGAATTTTATTTAATGGTATTTGAAAACAGGACTCTTTATATATGGGAAAATTTCATGTTTTATTTCCAACTTGATATTTTTCTCCCAATTTTCATGAGTTTTCTAGAAACCCTCTTCGAGGAATTCGAATTTGTCTGGAGTGTGAATTTTAATGGAGATTTTTTCGTGGGAATTTTATTATTGGGTTCCACACGCTAAAATTGAATTGCATGTAAAATCTCATTTCGGTTGGTGGAGTATTTCTCAACTTGTCATTATTTCTTAGTTTTATGCTTATTGAGGTAATTTCGTTAATTTTTCCCAAATCTTGTTTAGATTTTGATTTAATAGATTCAAAATGGTTGAATACATAATGTTTTATGAATTTAATTTTATTACAAATTTGTTTGATGGCATTTTGATTGTTTCCTTCATCTTATAAGAAAATGAGGGTTTTATGGTGTTATGTTGCCAGAATTTGATTGGATAGGAAAATATGAAATGCTTGAATTTTTTGGGATGGGAGTAGATGGGAACCAATGAGCTCATTAAAAAAAATTGTACATGTTCCTATCATATCAACAATCATGGATTTATGTCTCTGCTCAATAACAGTACAAAATTGAGAGCTACCCGTGTCTGGGACCCCATGTAATTGTAATGGATCCTGAGAGGCAGGTGGGGTCCTCCATTTTATTAATGCAAAAAATTTGAGATAATAAAATACACCTATTTTGGTATGACCACATCATTCAATCACCCATTAGAGGCCAATCCTCAAGATTAGCATGGCACTAGACTCCTCCAATTGAAACAGTCCTAACTAATGCAAGACGAATAAGAACTTAATAGTTGACGAAGCTACAACCTCTAATTGGTTTTTATATTTTCTTGTCAACCCATTCTAAAGATATAGAATTGAGGAGAGTGGATGTGTCCTATTGATTAGCCACATGTGTGTCCTGACCATGTGTTAATCCAAGACCATTAGGTGAATTTGATCTCTATTTGTGAGATAACTCTAGAACCTAATGCATTGTAGTTGAATGAAGCATATTATTATATAAGTGAGCATTAAGGAATATCCTTTGATATATTCTATGGATATAGGGATAACATAGGGAGGAATTAGAATGCCCACAACAATCAAGGGGTGTTTTCTTTATGGGCCACACATCTACCTCCTAAATTATCACCCTTTGCTTCATTAGAATAATGGTAGTGTGCATTCATAAGGATGATAATTTTCCCTTATCCTCCTCCTACCCACCCCTAGGGGCCAACCTTTAATTTTGTGGTATGGTAGTCAGATTCTATAGGTAATATTCCCAATTATAACATGTACAATAGTTGGAGGATTGAAAGTTACTCGCCCACATCATTATTTTTTAACAGCCCCCTTAGAATAGTAGGGCCACCCACCCCTTTATGTTTCAACCTATGTGGTTGAGCCAGTGAGAGTCTTGGCAGGTTGGTATGATCTCAACATATCCAAACCAATCATAGCCCAATGGGTTTCCATGGGGTTGATGGATTTTCTAGGCCACCAAGTAGCAACCTGCCCCCTCCTCGGGGCTAGACTATAAATGTAACATACCCCAACATATAGGGTAGGCCCCTCTCCTATCTATCATGTGTTGGGGAAGTAGAGTGGGAGGCTTATATGTTCCTTGCATTAGGAGGGGATAGCTATTGGTGAAGACAGATAAGTTATAAATGGGAGATGGGTATCGATCTCAAACATCAATACCTAGATCATGAGCAACTGGCTCAAGAATTGTTTCTAGGGGTGCTTTGGCCATCATAGAATAGTAGGGGTTGGTGGATAAACTAGGACAAAAACTCTTCCTCTTGCTGAAGCTAGAGGGGGGGATCGAGTAGCCCACCTAAATTATGATTATAGCATGGATCTCGACTAAAAAGTTCATGGGTTTGGGATATTGGTTCAACCTAGTAATGCAGGGCCTAAGTCGGATGCTTGGATAAACATACACAAGGGTTTATTTTTATGTAATTAGAAAGCTCAGAATCGACAGACACAATTTGTTTGCTTATGAATTGAAGAAGAACTTGGTGGATCAACAATATAAAATTTGTTTAACACAAAATAAAAAAGATATATCGAAGGAAATTATTACTTCAATAATTACAGGAAATCAGTAAATAAAAAGGATATATCAAATCCCCTAGTGTGCAATTCCTGCAAAGAACGTCAGAAGCCCCAATTTGCAAAACCATATGTTAGTGAAAACCATAAATCACCTAGGTCTTACTAAAGGGATAATGAAATTTGTAGGTATTTATATTCCCCCCTTGTTTCAGCTTGCTATTAGGAACGTGAAATAGGGAATCATGTATACCATAGTGAATTGTGAATGTATATTATTGACAAATGCTTATTAAAATGATTCAAAGTGAACTCAATACGTTTCAAAAGTAACTTGGATAGCTAGGAAACTAAATTACAATTACAACGCAACAAAGGGTATGGAAATCAAATTTTTCTAGCTCAAGTTATGAATGATTAAGTGAATATATGTATTAAATGACCTAAAAGTGTTAGTAAATAAAAGTTGAAAAAGTAACCTAAAAGTAAGTGACTTAAATAAGAGGACTATTTTTTTGAAAGTCTAATTTTCATTGTTACCTTTTGCTTCTTCTTTGTGAAGGAGGAAGAAAATGTCAAGGAGGAAGGAGCTAAAGTCGAGGAGGGAGGTCTGGAGACGTGTCATGGAGGATGGAATGCCCCTTGATGAGGTAAGCCTCAAAAAACATGCTTCAATTTCTTTCCCAATATTTTGACTTTCTATAGTAGACATAGTATTACATTGTAGGTTTGTATGTCATTCTGAACCTTCTGAGCCACCAAATCCCATAAATTCAACCTATACCCAGAAAAGTTGACCTGTACCCACAAATTTTACCTGTACTGAATTCTCACTCCTCATATTTCATTGAATTTAATTTATTAACCAGAAGCATCCCTTGTCTGTAATGACTGTGACACTTCCAGAATCCTCTTGATGGGTATGCACATAAATCTTTGTATTCTCTAGTTTTGTCTTTGATTCTTTTCATGTTTAATGTGGTTCTCAATTCTTGAAAATTATGTGCATTAAATATAAATACATAACTATCTTTATTTCTTTGTACTGAGATGGATTTGATGTTCTATCACTACTTCATTACTGTCCACTATTTTTGTGATATGTGATTACCTCCTGTGATGTTACAGCATTTCTTTCGTATCATCATTGACTCTTTGCTTATTTGTTATTACATGTGTGGTAGCATAATAATATTTTTCATCCTACATTTATCCATTGCACTTGTGGAGTGTGCTTTGGCATAGTATCTCTTTATGAATATACTATCTATTCATTAGAAAATCATATTTTAATATTAGGGACATCATGATATGGTAAAGATTTCATTTTAACTACCAACAGATCACATTGCAATGTTTTTTGATGTCAAGGCTCCCATATATATGTACCTTTATTTATCATTGTATATGCTCTATTTTGTAGATATATGCCCATACTTCTCTTTCTTTCTATTATAACATGTTTATGGATAAGATATTCTCTTTTCATATTTGACCATTGAACATAATAATTCATACATATCTCTCTGACGATTCAATGTTCTTTGTCTTCCTGTAACTGAATGGTTGTATATATGTTATTGGTCAGCATGTTTAGCTCAACCCTTATGGGATCCCACTTGATCCCTGTAGACACCTAAAATTGGCCAGGTGTATTTTATCAAATCAAATATATTAATTCAATCAAAAGGGACTAAATTACATTAAATCAAATGATCAATTAATAAATATATCAATTAATTAAATCTAAGCCTAAAAGGGATTTATCAAAACTATGTAATTGATTTAATCAATTAATTGTATAGTTTAAATCAAAAATCAAAATCAACCTATTCCCTTACATGGCTAATTTAATTAATTAATTTAATTGATTAAATCCTTATTTCTTTTTAACAAAGGAGATAAGAATTCAAAGAGCTAATGAGAAACAAGGATTGAAAGCACATGGATCACTCCAAACTTTGCAATCTTGATCAGTCATTTAACTCTTTAAAATCCTCACCACTCAATTTGTCTCTTTGTCCCAACCTTTGAGACCACCATTTAAATGGTCTCCCCATTTGAAACCATTTGAAATCCTTCAACTCAACCAAGCTTTGATCATGATCAACTTAACTCTACCCCTTACCCTTGTAAAATCCTATAAATACCAAGCATTTTTAGAGTATTAAAAATCTTAGACATTCATGAGAAATTGCATCTACACTATAGAGAAATTCATTGAGATCATAGCAATTTGTGAGCATAATAGAGAAATTTGAGAGAATAATTGAATCAATTGCATTGCAATTTAAGAGTTGAGAGATAGATTTAGGCATTATCATACATCAATTCTCGTTCTAGGACTATCACTAATGGAGATTAAGGCTGAGAGCTTCATTAGCATGCTTAGTTAGAGAGTTATGGAATGCTTATTGTTATTTTGTCAATTCTTTGATTTAAATTAGATTTTTCTTTCCATATAATTTATTGATTTCAAACTAATTTTATGAAGGTATACTTTATATATACACAAATGGTGCCTACCGTGGGGCTTTAAGCCTCTAATCTCTATTTTTCATCAATATTTGCATGTTTTGTATCTTTTATGTTTGTATTTTGTAGTTTGCAGGAAAAATGATGCTTATCAAATAAATGTTCACACGTATAGACAACGAAGCCACGCCTACACATACTTGTTTCACCGTGTAGCAGACAAAAAGTGCCACCTATCAGATAAATGTTCACGCGTACAGACAGTGAAATCACGCCTGAAACATTTCAAACACTGCTTGCTAGCTTTCTTATCTTGCATTTTATGTTGTATTTTCACCCCTCTGCAATCGATTTTATGCTTGTTTATGTTTAAAGTCATGCGTAGTAACTTGTTAAATGACGTGTGCAGTACTTTAAAGTTTCACGTAAATTACAGTAAAGCATCGCTTATAAGCTGTCAAATGACACCTAGTGCACTCTATGTTTTTCAATTTGCAGCCTGTAAAATTTAGAATATTAACACTTTGTATTTTCTGATTTGCAGATGAATAGACATCCAAAAGTGCAAAAACCAGAATAGAGAGTTTGCAAAGGGAGTAAAGAGGTAAGAATCCTTACCAAACATGCAAATGAACTTCACAATTTGTCCATTTTGGAAAATCTAGAAGAGGAAGAGAAGTTGTTTGAACACTTTGTTAAAGTTGTTAAAGCTTACAAGAGCAAGTTTCCTTCATTGAATTAACACTAAATTTATTAGGATCTTTAATAAATTGGAAAATTCAGGAAAGATCCTTAAGTTTTTATTATTTCTATTTCCTTTGTTTTCCCTCATTGTGTTGGTTGTGTTGACTAACTTGTTGGAGGAGATGGAGAGGGAACAATCGCCACTACATGAGTTAAAAAGCAAGGAAAAACACTCAAAAATGCTCCTAGCCTTTGCTAGCTACATGGAAGAGGTATTTTTCTAAACAAGCTTGCACTTGATCAAATAGTGGAAATTTCACTTTTCAAAATCTATTTTAATTAAAGCCTATTATTGTTCACCAAAAATGACATTAGGTATATGCTCTCAACTTTTTGAAGTTGATCAAAAAGCCAAACATGTCAGATTTGGGGATAGATAGAAAGGTTGGTAAATGAATCAAACACTTTAATTCTAAAAACCTCCTTGTCAAGAGGTTAAAAATTTACATTTTTTAAAAGTGTTTGGAATTGGAAAAGTAGTAGGGATATGCTCTTCACTCTTTGAGTGAATCAAACTCCCCAACCTGCTTGATTCAATTTATTTATTTCTTTAAATATGAACATGATGGAGCTTTATGAAAATATTATTTTTGCCATTAGTATATACAAAGGGAAAATAGTTTTTGAACCATCACCAAAATACAAACTTTAAGTACAAACTGAAAGTATAGATAACAAAGGTCACCAAAATTGCTAAGTTCAAGAGAAACCTGACAAGACAGATCACAAGAGAAACCCAACATAGTTTACATAGTACAACCCAAAAATGTTGAAGTGTAAACTGACAGAGAAGAAACGCAAAGGAACCTGACAAAGAAAGGGAACCTAAAAGACAGTGCAACAAAGGAACACTGATAGACTGACAATAGAGCAATCCGAGCATCAGACACAAAAAGTCATTTAAATCCTAAGAAATGTGGATATGACTTCCATGTCAGATAAAAAACTTATGTTTTATATTTAGCATTTTGATTTGATTTAAAACCATTTCTTGAGGGACAAAAAATGTAATTGTAATTCTTTTAATTAGTCTAACTAATTGAAAACATGCAAACTAGGAGATCAAGGTCAAGTTGTAAACCTTTGATCATAGAGTTATCTTTGTAATACGTGAAACTAAAATAGGTCAATCTATTGTATAAATAGATGTGTAACCATTCATTTCTAAGATGATGTGAGGAAGATAGTAGCCAAGGAGCACATCTATGGATCAGAATAAGGTTTTCAAGAAAGAACACCAAAAGATGAATTAGGTTATCAAGAACCAGATTCAAGGCTACTGAGAAATAGAGGTATTAATCAATCACATTAGGTAATACATTATACTTGTAATCTTTAATGGCTCTGTAATCAGAAATGGTAGATTGCATACACTTAGGTCACTGAATATGTTTGTCTACATTCTAACAAGTGTGGCAAATATAAGACATCCTTTCAAGAAAGGTGGATTTAAAAATCCTTTATAAATCTCTTAACCGAGTGCACACTAAACAATGTTGCTAAAGCTCTTAATAGAGTAGAACTTAACCAGTCTCCACACAATATTCCTAATAGGGTAGCTCATCATAAGTGATCAAATTGTAAGTCTTAACCGACCCCTTCCATTCTGCAGATAGTGAAGCTTTGTGGGTTTCATCGCCACCATAATTTTAACCTTCTAACAGGGGTTTTCTACATTACCAAATCTTATGTCAAGTGTCTATACATTTCATAAATGCTTCTATGAATGTTTTACATGCTAATTAGTTTATGAATTGATGACACATACACAAAGATAGAATAGTAGATATGAATGGTAATACAATGTATTGATTACAAAAAGATAAAGGTTAATTGATAAACATTTTGAGGGTACCGATTCACCCCTCCCCTCTCACTACATCATTCCATTATTTCCAAAAACTGGTATCAGAGATAGATCTCTTAATTGGAAAATTTTAAAGACTTAAGAGAAAAGATCATACAATGGAAAGGTACAAGCTAGATAAGAGTATTGAGAATCAGAAGTTAGAAATATAGATCTTCTATGAATGGTATAAATAAGCTAGAATCAAGATGCGACAGTTGCTGGATGAAAGAAAGATTATGGCATCTCCTTGCAATGAAATAGACTATCATGAGGAAGAGATACATGATCTATTTGAGTCATCACAATATGCATCAAGAAAAGCATCAAACACATCTGAAGAAAGCATCACAAGTCTGAATGAAATCAATCAACATCTGGCTGGACAAGTGAAATCTCTGCAAATAGGTCAAGAGACACAGATGGTAAGAATGATTGATGTCATAAAAAATGCTAGACAAGATGAGAAAGAAAGAACACTAGCTATTGATGACAGGAGGAAGATTATTGAAAATTTGTAAGAGAGAGAGTCATAAATACAAAGAATTACAGAACATCATCATGAGATCACCAATCAGATTATTCTTATTAGTCAAGAGGTAAACAAATTGAACTTAGAACTCATTGAAAGAATAGAAGCTATCGGTGAGCTAAGAGAAGAAAATGAAAAACTGAAGCACGAAGTGAGAATTTAGAAACAACATAATGACATGATCAAAAGAGCTGAAGAAAGCACTAAAAGGATGGATACTTTTTTGGATGGACAAAGAAGAGTCAACAACAATACCAGACTAGGGTATGCCAAAAATGAAGAATCATCAAACCAAGCTGATCCAAAGAATGTCTATGCAAATCCAAGACCAAGAAAGAAGTCATGCAATCACTGTGGAAAACTAGGCCACACATCAAATGTCTACAGGGGAAAAATAAAAGGTATTCCTAAATTCACACCTTCATTCATAGGAATTTGTTATAAATGTAACAAGAAAGGACATAAAGCCTATAAATGTAAATCTAAGGTGAAACAACCAAAGAGGGAAATCTACATGGACAAATATTGTCCTACTTGCAAAATGCATGGACACACATCTCTTGAATGCAATAAGAAGAAAAGGGAAGCATGGAATCCTAAAGATCAATAAATTGCTTATCAACCAAAAAGAGTTGGTAACTCATATGTTTGGTTTTACAACACATGGGAAAACTACACAACATGTGGAAGATTTGGACACATAGCGGCAAAATGCATGAGACAATGGATGAGAAAGTCTAGGAGATAGGCTAACCCCATAATGACATGTCTACACTATCACAAAGTTGGTCATCTAAGGAAGGACTACATTGACCAAGTGAAAAAGACCTGCACCTTTGCCAATGGAAACACCATTGAAGACATCAGGAAGATGAGAAACAAAATGTGGAGGAAAGCTAAAAAAACTGATGAAGCTGGACCGAGCAATGTAAATGGTGACACCTTATCCAATGGATCTGGTGACATTAGCACCCCCGCCTAATCAGAACAAGTATGGAACTACATTATACCAAGTTATATTTTGCATCAGTTCCATTATACATTGATGAAATGCCAAACTAGCCTTATTAAAGATGCACTATGGTACTACTTGTTATGATTCTATGAATTCAATCTCATTGGTCAATGCTTACCAAAACTCATCGGTGTACATACAAAGCTAATTTGTCTATACTTACTGAGAATCCTCGGTTAACACATAAAAAGCAAAGTTATTAGTGTAAACTGAGCTCCATTGGTAACCATGTAAAAAGATAATGTTGTCTTTTCCATATACCGAGATCTATCGGTAAATAGTCAAATGAGTTGACACCTAGCCTGAGCATCACCTTCTCACCGAGAATGAAGTGTGTATGCTACCCGATGACTCCATCTTCAAACACTAACAAGTGGGTGAGCATTTATGACACGACTTAGGGAAAAAGTCTATAAATAGTTGACAGAAGAGCTCATTATTCACAATGCGATTTGAGAAAAGAAGCAGAGCAAAACCAGAGCATGAAGTGACCAGATTACAGAGTGACATCAACCCTGTTCATAACACTCAAAAGATTCACAACAGTCACATAAGATTGAAGCAAGTAAAAACATTCACCAAGAACTCCATTTTCTTTTATGGGAAAATGACCTAAATTCTGAAATGATGGCAACTACTTCAAGAACCTCCAAGCTCAAGAATGAAAAGAATAAAAAGGTCAATCTAATCAAGAATCCACTTGTGAAGAACCTCATTACAAGATCTATCCTGAGGTTACTTCACAAAATGACAACGCTGGTGCATTCTATTGAAAATTTGACCCCCAGGGAGTATATGGCTTATTTTGTTTTGTCATTATGACAACAAAGTCATATGAAGTTTTGACAGTAAACTATGAAGTGAAAATTGACTGTGTAGAAGACAGAACAGAACAGTGACTTACAGTCGATTAGGGCATCAACACACGTGTGTACGACCACATCAGGATATGCACATTCAGACTTAATCTCTATGGTATGTTATTATGCTTACCCTATACACGCATGGTATGAAATGGAAGTACATACAAGTTATAGAAAGAACAAGTACACTAGCAGTTTAGAATACAGAGTATGAAGCCGACTTCATGATTTTGGTTAGCGTATAATCTTATGTTATGTAAAGGCTAAGCACCTATTGTAATAAGTTTGTAATAATGTATTAAACATTGTTGTAAACATGGTTAATTCAATTTGTTTGGAAGCATTGTGAATATTGTTTTTGGGCTAACTAAGGTCTTGTTTATAGTAACGTCTATTCAGGCATAAAGATATATATATGTAATGTAAAGATATATTGAAAGTGTCATCGAAATAGTCAGAGAAGATGTATAGTAGAGAAGTATGAAGATATCAGTATGAGATAGAGCCCTTAAAGAAGTTAAGAGCATAAGAACGTAACTGGAACTGATCAGACATCTATGTCACATACAACAGTTCACTTTTGGATATAGTGCATATCTATTCTCAGGAGGTTGTAGCCTTCTTTCTCTTTGAGCAGTAAGCTCTTGGACAGTGAGTCCTCACCCCTAATAGGGTTATTTTTAAAAGACTCCTAACAGGGTCAGACCCTTAACCAGGTCATTCTACTCACATTGTAAAGACTACTTCTAATAGGGCGAAGGAACTTTAACAGGTTCATTATACTAGTACAATATTTGTGGGTACTAATATTCCTCTAATCAAAGTTTCCCCGTAATCATATCAAGTGTTATGTATTCTTATGTTAAGCTTCATTGGATGTATATTTGATTTATGTTTAAGTTGCTGAATTTGAATAATTAGCTAAACACTGATTCACCCCCCCCTCTTAGTGTTTCCAACAATTGGTATCAGAGCCTGGTCCTCAGAGAGAAAGGTTTAACCACTTGAGGAGATCATGGATTCAACAGAAGTTAAACATCTAAAAAAGAATATTGAAGCAGACCTTAAAGATCTAGATAGATCTGAGAAAGAAAATGAAGAACTTAAACTAAAATTTGATGGCTCACAAATGCTTATCAAGAAACTAAGGAAAGAAATAAAAGATTGCTCCACCAATGATTTGAAACTGAATGAAGAAAACATGTCTCTGAAAGATAAGATAGAAGAATTGAATGATCAATTAACTGATAGATTAACAGCTATAAAAGAGAAGAACAAAGAAAAAAAACAGTTGGATGAAGAACTCATGCAAGCAAATATGAAAATATTGGAATTAGAAAATATCAAGAACAAAATTGAATCTGAATTATCAGGAGCAAAAGACAAGATTGGTAAACTACACACAAGCTCTGATCTGATTCAATTATAGCTTTATGAACAAAAGCTAAAAGTAGATACCACTGGTATGGGATACAGTTTAGCTCAAATTGAGATCAACTCATTACAAGAAAGAAAGAAAGCTCAAACAGAATCTCCAGAAGAAAAGAAAACTGAAAATCATGAAGAGACTAAAGTAGAATCACCAAAAGATAAGCACAAGGTATTCAACCATACATGCTATGCCTGTAACAAGCATGGACACTCAACATTAAATTGTAAGAATGTAAGACCCTTCAATGGTTACTGTTACTCCTGTAATAAGTTTGGTCATATGGCTATTCATTGCAGAACAAATCAAAGAAATCAGCCACAACTGAACCAAAGGAATCAAACTCAATTCAATCAGAGAAATCTGCCTCAAAGAAACTTGTAGAACATTACATGTCAGATATATAACTACAATGGAAACACAACCAAGCAATGCAGCATGATGAATAACAACACCAGACCTCCTATCATCTGTCACTCATGTGGAAAAGCTGGACATATCTCAAGGTTTTGCAGATCAAGAACAAAAGGACAAGAGAATCCCAAGAAGTCTTTGTTTGAAGGTTTAGGAGAAGTCAAGTTTGTGGAAGCCAAAGCTAACTCAAATAAAATATGGGTTGAAGTAAAGAAGGATAATGAAGAGAACAAGGTAGCAGATGCATCCTTAGTAGATGCACCTTCTACATTTGAATAGTTGACCCTCATGGTCTTAGGGGGAGCTATTCTAGCTCTGAACCCCTGCATGGTTGGTATACTCACCTCTAAGTATGCGCCTATGGATTCATGCATGTAATCATGAATTAAGGTTGTATGCATTCACGCATTGCCTTTACTTTGTTCAGAACAAAGTTTGAAATTCTCTCTGTAAACCGTTTTACGGCAACGAGCATTAAATGCAATTGATCTTTATATAAATTGGAAAAAGATCTTAAAAACCTCACTTTACATTTGAGATTGAAGCATTCAGATAGTAGATAGGCATTGCGCATCAAAACACTACAACTTGAAGGATTATATGGTTTGTGAATGGATTAAATTTGGAACGGAACCCTAGCAATTGCATCATTTCAGAATCATCGTGAAACCCTACTTAACCTAGTTGCAGGTAAGTATGGCAACCCCTATTGTATTCGACATTGCTGAGAGGAAGAGATTTGTTTTTAAGAAGCATCCATTCAAGTCCATATTGGATGATGTCGAAGGAGCATTCTCTAGGACTCCACTAGGATTCGTACATGTAGAAGACATCCGCGCATATGTTTATTGCAAGAAGGAAACAATTGGAAACAACATCATTGCATCTCTCATGGGTTCTATGATGAAACCAGATTATACATTTAAGGATGAATATGCGCATCTCACTGATAACCCTATCTTTGAGTATTCCAATGTGCACGAGTTCTATGAGCCAGAATGGGTGAAGATATTACTGAGCAGGATACATGATGATCTATACAAGATAGGTGAGGTTCCTATCCGCATCACTACAGATCTAATTCATGAGATGACTAGACTTCCCAAGACTAGACCGGTTCTTCCAACTGGTAAAGATGTTAAGAAACAAGTTGATCAGGCATGCTTATCTAGGAGTGATAGGCGCGGTATGACAGTTGATCCCATCAAGGAAGATGACATAAAGCTAGTTACCATGATACTAGGTTATAAATTTCAGCACGCAAGCAGACTAAATAGTGTATCTGCAGCTACTGTCTTAGCAACAATAAAAATGGTGAATGATAATACTCAATACAACCTATGTGAGATATTGCGCACTTAATTGATTGACAACATCCGAGCTATTAAGCATGACAAGAGCAAGATTTTTAGGTTTGGCTCACTGATCATATATCTATACTTCCACATAGTAGGAAAGGTTGCAAATCTCTACCTAGACAAAAGCAAACCCACTATGTCACAGATTTCACTAAAATCCACATTAGAGAGTAGTGTGAAGGATTCTATGGACATGGACATCAAGACATTAAGGATCAAGATGCAGAAGAGGTTCAGGATACCTGAGAAAATAGTTGAGAAGTACAAAGACACCATATGCTTCATGGTGGAGACTGACTGTACTTGCATGGAGGCAGTTGAACCTAGAACAAAATGGATTCACCCTCTTGGTTATGAAGTTGAAGAACATGTTTTAGAAGGTTATGCACAAGTCCTCTTATCTATGCCCAAGGATCCCAATGAACCTAGATGGGGTACTTACAGAGAAAAGACAAATCAAGTTGATTTTGTCTTATAAAGTGCTGAGAACAAAAGGAAGGCATCTAGGATTACCTCAAATATCCTAAAAGTTCATGGTGTGTGATGAAAATGTGTCACACTTCTATGAATCATCCCATTCAAGGTTGTTCAAGAATGAGGCCTCAAATATCGACTCATAGCTCTCTAGTCATGGAGTGCAAATGTTTCAAATGGAGGCCCCCAGATTGACCTAGTTAGTGCCCATTCAAGTACACCATGAAATGAGAGATTCAATGCATGAAAATGAGATCTACTTTATATGATAACAATGCATAAAAAAAAATTAATCTAAATGATAACAATGCATGATTAATCTATGAAAGGAAATATGCAAATCTAATCTATGAAAATAAACATGAATCTAATCTACATGAATAGCCTTGGATGCAAGAAGAAGAAGACAAGAAGAGAGAAGTTGCAATATCCAAGCTCAAGTGCTCAAATCCTCCTCCAAAATTGCTCTCCAAACCTGGAGCATAACAATACTATAATTGTGGATAATCTCTAAATGAGAATGAGAGATTTCCTTATATAGGAAAGTGAACGGTTGAGATTAAGAGGCAAAAAGAAATAATCAATGGTTGAGATTAAGAGGCAAAAAGCCCACCATTTAGGAAGATGTGATGAAAAGGGGATTTTTATTTAATTTACTGCCTTTTTCAACAAATAAAGTGCTTTAAGTGGAGATTTTTATTTATTTAATTAAAAGAGGGATTTTCTTTATAATTAAATAAATTAGAAGAATTTTATTTAATTAAATGGGAGGAATTTAATTTAATTAAATAAGATGAATTTTATTTAATTAAAAGAGAGAAATTTACTTTAATTAAATAAGATAAATTTTATTCAATTAAAAGGGAGATTAAATCTTTTAATTAAATAAGATAAATTTTATTTAATTAAAAAGAAAATTAAATCTTTTAATTAGATAAAAATGATCAAACGTTAGGAAATATTGAAATAATTGAATAATTGAATTAATTACAATTTGATCAAGAAAATTGATTTGAATTGAAAATGTTGCAAAGCATTGATTCAGGAAATTGATAAATTGATAAAATGATAAATGGGGGCCCATAGTCTAGGCGACCATTTTAGGGTGCATACATTTGCCCCTCTTTGACAAATGTGTGGTCAATTTAGGAACACATGTAGTCAAAGAATGCAGTTGAAGTGTGAGGTCGACTTGGGATCACAAAACAACATAGACATCAACACCGTTGTATATAAGTAATTGACATCAGGACAAAGATAAGAAAATTGAAAAAGACAAAGTCAATACCATTGTTTGTAAGTAATTGACATGTCAAAGATAAGAATCTCAAGCAAGACTGATATGATTGAAAAAGCTGAATCAAGGATTGAAGTTTGATAGGTATTGCCCCCTCATGATCAAAATCGAAATGAGATAGAGGAGAAATAACAAATTGATAAATTTTGATCAAATCGAACTAAAGATAAGGTTCTTGATGTAAGATGAAAGATATAAGGATCACAGAACCAACGTAGATCATCAAGCATGAAAGATTATGCCCCAAGATTGAATTAGAAGAAAAGAAGTGGGGTGAAGAAGAAGAAGAAGAAGAAGAAGAAGAAGAAGAAGAAGAAGTTTGGAAGAGGTTGAAAGAAATGGAGAGAAGAAAGAGAATTTGCCTCAAGAAAGAGAATGCCCCAAAAGTAATCAACTATTTAAGATAGAAAATTTTGATTGAGATCATGAAAGAAGATAAGGAAATGAAGATGAGAACGTGATCACAGTTGATTAAAATTCCACAAGAAAGATGAAGGAAACCCTCTCAAAATCATAATGTAGCCTAAAAATACAAACTAACATGAGGTCTAACAATGCAAACTACATGAAAATGAAAAGGTGTACTTGTAATAGAGAAACTGTAACATAGGACTTTGTGTTCATCATTCATGAGAGAATGTTAAGGAACTTATTTTCATCATTGGGCCATTATTAACGGACATCGGAAAATCACACAATCATCACTAGTCACAAGTGAAAATATAAAGATATGAATGTGATTTATATCAGATTGGAATGTGGAAAGATTCTAACATAAGCATCAAAGACATAAAGGTCAAGATGACTGTGATGTTAGCTTATCCAATTTAATATAGAAAAACCACGCTCCCATCAAGGTATAGAGGCCAGGATGACCAAAAAAATAATTATGCAAAAAAAATGAAGCATAAAGAAGGAAGCAAATAAAAACATGCCCCATGCCCCAAGTCCTCTAGCTATGCATCATGGAGAGACTTATTAGACAAGGACATTCAACAAAAAATCAATAACAGTCAGCACACAAAGAAAATATCATGTCATAGCTCAAGCATTAATTGTTGCATTTAAAAATTTGAGTGTTTTAACTGACACTGAGTTCCGAGGATAATCAAATGCTTGCAAGCCGGCAAGACCACATGACAAAATTGGGTAGGTCCAAACTGATAAGTGTTGAAAAATACTCGATGTCAGGGGTTGTATTGAAAAATACAGTTGGGGTGGTATTGAAAAACACCGTTTGCGAGATGTCCTAAAGACTAACGCATCTAAGAGACCAAATCTAACATAGTTATGCCCCCTAGACAAAGACAAAGACCAATTCCAAACCAAGGCAACAAGGACAAGGCATGATGGAGAAAGGCTAAGTGTCACGGACACACGCTAAGAAATAGGGGTGCAAAGGCCTCAAGTAGCGCCCATTTCTAGTTTTTCACCACTTGAGATTTTATTACAATTTTATTATTTTTTTTTCTTCTTTTTTTCAAGACTTTTTATAAAAAAAAATTTTAATTTTTTGCTACCAGGGTGCCTGTTTCCAGGTTTTCACCAAGGAACTTTTTTCTTTTTTTTTGAATTTTTTGATTTTTTTTGTTTTTTTTTGTTTTTTTTGGAATATATAATTTTTTAGAGATACATCAAAGCGCGTATTGCTAGGTTTTCACTAAGATGATCATTTTTTTAGGACATTTTCTAATTTTTAAAATTTTTGACAATATATTATTTTTAAAATTTTTTCAGGATCAATAATTATGTACAAAGGATGCTCCCAGACAAAATGGGCATCAAACTCCTAAGCAAGATCATATCGCGCAGTCCCAATGTTTATCAAGGTGGAGGACAAGAGGGATTAGCAAGCTGGTGGAAGAGATGGAAGATAGGAAAATGAAGGAGAATGAAGGGAAGAAATCCTCAAAGACAAACTCCTCAAAAGTACCCAAGCTAGGGAAAAAGAAACATCATGTAAAGCACATTTGGACAAGCAATGAAAGACTGGCATAGGATAAGTCACAAAAGAGTAAAGCAAGAGCAAGAAAGGATGCAGTCCAAAGGAGTAGACATGTCAAGAGGCTTCATGAGACCAAAGAGGAAAATGATAGCGATAGGCAAAAATGAATGGAGAAAAATAGATATGAAGGCTAAACATGAAGGAATGAAAGAAAGATCATCATAAGATAATGCACAAGATAGCCCAAATGTTCATGTATAGACCAACATTGTCAAGATCAAAGAGAGAATACAGAATGGATGAAAGATATAAAAGAACTATGCATGATGCCTGATTGTTAGGTTTTCATCACGGTACCTATCCAAGGCACCACAAGAGAGTGGTTTTTGCCATAGGATGAAATTATTTTTCTTTAAATTTTTTTCTCTTTTTTTTTTTTTGGAAGAAGGAAAGCTTTTTAGATAATGCTCCTTGAAAGGATAAACCATGATATGCCAAGGATTCAAAATTATATGCTCAAAGATGCTGATAGGGAAAGGAAGATGAAAGAGGAAAATTGAGGATAAGATTTTATGCAAAGCAAGTGAGGTTGGAAGATAGGAGGAATAGACAAATGAGGAAAAAGGATAGAAGGTAGAAGGATAGTGAATGGAAGAATTGTGAAAGGGTAGACGAAAAGGAAGGCAAGATCAATGTCAATACACACCTTGAAGGGTGGTGAGAGGATGGAGGAAATGTGAATGAAGGAATATGGTGAATGGATAACAGAGGTTGCGGTTTAGGCGCATGGAATGAAAGAATGTTTTTGGAAGAAGATGAAGTGGAAGCCTTTAGAATCTTGAATGTCAACTTCACTTGTTTCTCACTATGAGACTCTCTCAAGAGAGACTTTGGAATCCATAAAGTCATAGGCTTTTTATTTCTTTTTGATGATTTAGAGAGAATATCTTCAATGATGGATTTTGGAACCCATACTTGTCTTGTAGTTTTCTTCTTAGATATCTCTTTTTCTTGTATTGAACATTCAAGTTTCTTCTAAAAGACTTGGGACTTGTGGAGGAAGAAAAATAATATTATTAGTTTAGATGGGTGGATGGATGAAAAGGATTCAAGGGTATGCATCTATGTTGATCTTGAGGAAAGATAGGAGATGGAGGGATGTAAGGACCCAAGATGGATGATGAATTAGGAGAGTTAGTAGGGGAAAGTGAAGGGACATAAGGACCCAAGATGGAAGGAAAATGTGAAGCCCTTAGTATTGGTGGAGGAGGTCTAAGGATGGACGTGGAAGATGCAAAAGGATAATCAATAAGTTTATCGACATGTATATGACAACCAAGGACATCAACATATTTAGAGTGAGCATTAGGATTTTCAATAGGATCGTGAACATCTTGAATAGGAGCACCTTCTTTGATAGGATTGTTTGAAGCTTGGAAAGCCTTAGGAAGAGTAGAAAGTGGAAGTGAACATGGAGTGGTAGAACAAGAAGATGGAATACTTTGATCTTGACAAGGATCTTTGGATAGCATAATCGCATAATTTTCCTCTTGATTTTCAATAGGCTCAACAATGGAAGTAACAACACCATTTTTAATAACCTTAATGGAAGTATCATCTTTGGAAAGTGTAAGTGGGGTAAGGTTATTTTGATTGTCAATAGACTCAATGGTGTAAGTAGTAACTTGATCTTTCTTAGGAGAAGATTTAAGACAGGGTGGAATGAATGAGAAAGGGCATAAGGGATCAAAAGAACCATGACGCAGATAAGAGACATCATGAAAAGGATTGGATGACATGGAGGTTTCTTGATCTTGATCTTTCTTTATGTTATTTTCTTTATCATTTTTAGAGTCCTCTTGACATGGAGCCACTTCTAAGGACAAGGAAGCATGTTGGTATTGTATGGGAGACTTCAGAAGAGATGGGGAAGGATTAGCTGAAGTAGGCATTATAGCATGTAAAGGCTTAGGCTCTTTAGGTTTAGCATTATTTAAAGTATTTTCAGCCAAGTGAAGGTTAGATTGAGTTTCTTTAAGAGGTATCCCTTGAGGATAACTATAGGGAACGACATGAAAAGCATTAGGATCTATGTCAAATAAAGGATTTGTGAAAGATGTGAGAGGCTTGGAAACTTTAGGAGATGTATGGGTATTGGAGGAAGTAGAGGATGGAAGGGAATCATCACAACACAATGGTTCATTATTAACATGATCTTGCTTGAGAGTGCAATCTTTATTTTCAACATGAGAATCCTTAGAGGAGCTATTCTTGTAGTAGCTACATTTATAATCGGCGCGGAAAGATTTCTCTTCCTCAAATGCATCATCAAAGTATTGTTCATAAAACTCATCAAATTCTCTTTCAAAATCGGAATCATATGGATCACCATCACAATCTCTCCACTGTGAACCCCCATCCCTAGTAAGCGCAAGCACACGACAAGGAGGGCTCTTAGGAATAGAAGTGTCATAAGTATGTCTACGTGTTTCATCATAATAGGCATAATCAGAATAGGCATCAGAGTCATAGGTATTACTATTTTGTCCATCATCATAGTCATCAGAATCATAATAGTTGGGATCATCAAATTCATAATTTTCATCATAAACGAGCGTGTCATTCTTCATGGAAGAGATATCACAAGGACATCACATTTCTCACTATAGTATGTATGACTCTTGGGAGAAGTAGAAGAATAACGAGATTGTGAAGAAGAAGAAGGTGAAGACCTAGTGGAAGAAGAAGATTTGGATGATGAAGAATGATGAGAAGAATTAGAAGAAGAATAAGATTTAGATGATGAGGAATGATGAGAAGTCTAGGAAGATGAAAGATGTTTGGAAGAAAAATATTGTGAGTAGATCATGTGTATGATCCTATCAAAGGCATTTGATTCAGTCCTTTTTTTTTCTTTGTAATTTATCATCCATGCAATTTTTGGAGAAAATCCACTCTTCGAATTGAGCAATAAGGTCGAGATCATCTAGTCTCAAGAGAGGTTCCATAACAAGATATTTTAAATTCATGGTTATAGAAGAAGAGGAATCAAGAATGGAAGTGATAGAATAGATGAAAATAGAAGAAGATAGACTAGATAATAAGAGGAAAAGAATCAAGA
>MU226999.1:1380245-1425584 GCA_018584345.1 Thuja plicata
TTGGAGGCCATTAATGAATTTGGTTCCTCAAAATATAGAGGATAGAGGCCCTAAAACTTAGGAAGTTGGCATAATGGCAAAGATGCCAAAAGTTGTTACAATGTTGTCATGACAACATTTGCAATAACTGCAAATGTTGCATGCAACATTTGGTTAGTTTGGAAACCCCTAGAAGATAGGAGTGGGTATCAAACAACAGTCCCTAAAAACATGGAAGATGACATCTAATGTATGTAAAGGCTCGAATCTGATTAGGAGTGATGATTGTAAGAAATATTGTTTTTTGAATATAGCTCTGCAACTCTGACTTTGTGAAGAACCCGAGCATTTCATTGTGACAGTGCTATCATATGGAGTAAAAGATTTAAACTAGTGATTTTTTTGTGTTCATAGGATATTTCTAAGACTTTTCCATTTAGTAAGCTAGTTTTTTTGAGTTAGTCTAAGGTCTTAGATAAATTGTTTTTAGTTTAGGAAGCTCACTGGTCCTGTCCTGACCAGTTTGTCATTTCATGGCTCCCCCATGAAATTTAACCAGAGGATCTTCCTAAGGCTAGGTGGAAATTTTAGGGGATTAATTGGTCTATACATATGTAGAGGTAGGAGTCTTGTGGAGTCGAGTTGCTATTTTTAGCGCCAAGCCCTAGGCGAGCTGACAGTGCCTGGTTAGAGGTTTGGAGATGAAAAAAGAGAGCATTTCATGCGGGGAAGGAAAGTAAAGTATAGGGTAAGAGTAGAAATAGGTGGGATATGACCTAATATTACACTGTTGAGATATTTAGGAACTCACCAATCCATTTGGTCAAGTTTTGAACAAGAAAACAATCAAGTCCTACTAATTAGGCCTATTAGCCCTATTGGTCCTAGATAGTAGGAACCCTATGTATGGAGAACCTAGGGGTCTAAAACTTTAAAAATATTTTATGAAATGATAAAGGGTATCTGAATGTGGGATTAATTTTTCAAGTTATTTATGAAAGTTTTGAAAGAATTGGGAAAAGGTCTCGGGAAAAGGCTACAAGGAATTAGGCCTAATTAGGCTTCTTTGGGTCTAAAATTTGAGTTCGACTGAAAAGGGCTATGAGATACCTCAAAATGGATTCAAATGGGAACATATGTATGGTTTAAAACATGCTTAGCACCCCTGCAATGATTTGTGAATACTAGAGTGGAGTTGACACTTAGATCCTTCTAAGTGTAGGAGAAGAAGTGAAGTACCCAAAGGGTGTTAGTCTTTCAAAGGTGAAGCATAAAGAGTGAGGCTCTTAGAGAAGAGTTGGATTAGGACTTAGTTAATTATCTAAGCCTAATAAGGACCTAGAGGAGATTAGGATCCTTGAGGAAGACAAAGAAGGTCTTCTTAGCAAATTGTACAAGCAAGCCCTTGGAACACTCACACCATATTGGTATTAGAGCTTGATTAAGATTAGGCTTGTGGTGGATGTTTCAACCTACTGAATCAGTTGGAGAGAATACACTAGTGGGATTAGTAGAAGATAAAATCATGGTGACTAACACTGAGTTAGCAAAAAAGGTAGAAGAACAAGAAGAAAACAAGAAGTTGCTAAGAGAAAGATTGTCTCAAATGGAGCAACTCTTGGGTGAAGTCCAAGATAAAGATGATAAGGTGAAAGATAAGATAGATCAGAAAGAAGAAGAAGAAGTAAGGGAGAAGGGAGTGGAATTAGAAGAGGAATCTCCAACCCTTGACCCTGTTATTGCTGAAGAACCCTTCTTAAAGGCATTGAAGGCTTTAAGTGGCAAAGCTTTGGAGGGTGTACCACTATTTGGTGGACAAATGGATCCAAATTTAGTTGTGGATTGGATTGATAGTATAGAAAACCATTTCAAATGTGATGGTGTAATAGAGGCCCAAAGAGTGAATGTGGCCAAGTCAAGGTTGAGAGGATCATCCCTCACATGGTGGAAGTTTACTCAAACTAAAAGGGAGAAAGAAGGAAGGAGTCCTATAGTCACATAGAAGGGCATGGTGACCAAGATCAAGTAGACCTACTTGCCTAATGATTATGAGGTTCATCTGTATAGAAGAAGACACAATCTTAGACAGAAAGATTTGGATGTCCAAGCATACACCGAAGAGTTCCAAAAGTTGTGCTTAAGGTCACAAGTGGTGGAGGATGAAAGCATCAAGATATCTAGATATTTGAATGGACTCAAGTGGTCTATTCAAGAAGATATGAGTCTTGTGAACTTCAAAAACATTCGCTAATGTTATCAAATAGCATTGAAAATAGAGGAGAAAGGCAAAAGAAAACAAGAACAAACCTCCAAAGGAAGAGGTAGAGGAAGGGATAGTAGAGGACACAGAGGTGGCTATGGTGGAAGGAGTTCATAATCAAGGACACAAGGAGAAGTCAAATACATTGAGAAGCAAGAGGGAAGTTCTAGTAGAGGTGGTAGAGGAAGGAGCTCTAATTTTAGATGAAGAAGTGGTGGACAAGGAAGAGGCAATTACTTTGCCAATATGAAATGTTATCATTGCAACCAAATGGGTTACCCTGCCTATAGGTGTCCAGAGTAGTACTTCTCAAGGAGGTAACAAAAGGACTAATGTAGTTCATGAAGAGATAAATGTAGCAGAGACACACTCTGAGGTACCATTAAATTTAGAAGAAGGTGAGAACCTCATGATGAGGAGAACATTGATAAAGGAGCTGGTTAAAGAAGAGCCAAGAAAAATAAGGTCCCTATTTAGAATCAAATGTAAGGTGATGGGAAAAGTATGTAGATTCATCATTGACTCAGGGTCTACTGACAACATTGTGTCAGAGGAAGCAGTTAGCAAGTTAAGCATGACAAGGATACCACACACCCATCCTTACAAGGTCACATGGCTTAATAAGGGACAACATGTCTTAGTCAATGAGAAAGCTTGGGTGGAGTTTTCTATAGGGAGATATAAGGACAAGGTTCTATGTGATGTGTTTGCCTATGGATGCATGTCACTTTCTCCTAGGAAGGCCATGGAAATTTGACCGCCAAGCTATCCATGATGGGGTGAAGAGCTCCTTTACATTTAAGAAAGACAAAGTGACTTACAAAATTCAATCTTTGTTAGAGGATGCAAAAGAGAAGAGAACAGGTCCTAATGTACTCATGGTTGGAGAAAAAGAGTTCTTAGAAGCCATGGAGGAAGGAGAAGGATTTAGCTATGCATTGGTGCTAAGGCCAAGAGAAAAGAATGAAGAAAAAGGAGACAAGAAGCCAGAGCTACCTAAGGAGATACAAAGCATGTTGCAGACTTATGAATGTATAGTAAGTGATGGAAAACCATTAGCATTACCCCCTAAAAGAGCCATAAGTCATAGAATAGACTTTATACCAGGAGCTACCCTACCTAATAAGGCAGCCTACAAGATGACCCCTCAACAAAATGAGGAGATTGCTAGACAAATAAAAGAACTCCTAAACTAAGGTCTTATCAAGAAAAGCATTAGCCCTTGTGTCATACCCAGTGTACTAGCACCTAAGAAAGGTGGAACTTGGAGGCTTTATACTGATTCAAGAGCCATAAATAGGATAACCATTAGGTACAGGTTTCCCATTCCTAGGATTGAAGACCTAATGGATTGTCTAGGTGAAGCTAAGTACTTTAGTATGATAGACTTGAAAAGTGGCTATCACCAAATAAGAGTACAAGTGGAAGGCAGCCTTCAAAACCAATGAAGGTTTGTATGAATGGCTTGTCATGCCATTTGGACTATCTAATACCCCCTCCACATTCATGAGGCTTATGAATGAAGTCCTCAAAGACTACATTGGCAAATTTTGTAGTAGTATATCTTGATGATATACTAATTGATAGTAGGATAAGAGAGGAGCATCTTCAACACCTTGAGACTGTCTTCAAGAAGTTGCATGAAGAGAAGTTGATGATCAACTTGGAGAAGTGTGAGTTCATCAAAACAAAGTTGGTATACCTTGGGTTTGTTCTATCTCATGGAAATCTGAAAATGGACAAGAGTAAAGTGGAAGCCATCATGAATTGGACTACTCCAAGGACAACAACAGAGGTAAGAAGTTTTCATGGCTTTTCTCAACATTATAAGAAGTTTATAAGGCAGTTTAGTGCTATTTGTTCTCCTATGTTGGACACAATCAAAGGAGGGATGAAGACTAAGTTCATATGGAATGAGCAAGCCACCAAGAGCTTTGAGTTGTTAAAAGAAAAGATTGCTACCCAGCCTGTCTTAGTCTTGCCAAGCTTTGAGAAGCTTTTCACCATTGAGTGTGATGCAAGCAATGTGGCTATTGGAGCTATCCTAAGCCAAGAGGGTAGACCAGTAGTATTTCATTCAGAGAAGTTGAGTGAAGCTAAGAAGAAGTATTCTTCTTATGACCTTGAAATGTATGCACTAGTTCAGGCTTTAAGAAAGTGGAGACACTATTTACTCCCCAAGGAGTTCATTGTCTATTCAGATAATCAAGCTTTAAGTTTCTTGAACTCTCAAGAAAAGTTGATTCACAAGCACATGAAGTGGGTTGAATAACTGTGAGCATACACCTTTAATATCAAACACAAGAAATGAGGACTCAACAAGGTGGCAGATGCCTTGAGTAGAAGAGCTCTTACCATCGAAGAGATTCAAATGAAGAGCATGGGAATAGATAATTTCAAGGATCTATATGCTGATGATGAAGACTTTGCAGATATTTATAAGGTATGTGCTGAATACAAGAATCATTTCCATAGCAAGTATGCTGAATACACTTTGTAAAGCAATATTTTGTTTAAGGAAAATTAGTTATGTGTCCCTAGAGGGTCTATTAGGGAGAACTTAATTCAAGAAAAGCACAATGGTGCATTGAGTGGTCACTTTGGGATCACTAAGACACAAGAACTTGTTCAAAGGTTCTATTATTGGCCAAGAATGAATCTTGATGTTAGGAGGTATGTGGAAAGTTGCATAGTATGTCAGAAGGCCAAAGGTACCTCTTCAAATGTAGGTCTATATCAGCCACTACCTATTCCCACTATGCCATGGGAATGCTTGAGCAGGATTTTGTAGTTGGGTTACCCAAGACAAGACAAGGCATGGATAATGTATATGTAGTTGTGGACAGATTCATCAAGATGGCTCACTTTGTGCCATGCAAGACCACTAATGATGCCAGTCAAATAACCTCTCTCTTCTTCAAAGAGATAGTAAGAATCCATGGGTTACCTATGAGCATTGTGTCAGATAGAGGCACTAAATTTATGAGTCATTTTTGGAAGACTCTTTGGCAAAGGTTAGACACTAATTTATCCTTTGGGTCTGCTTACCATCCCCAAACTGATGGTCAGACCGAAGTGGTGAATAGAAGCCTTGGAAATCAATTAAGATGCTTGACCAAGGAATACGGTCAACAATGGGATCAATTGATTGGATAGGCTGAGTATGCTTACATTGACACTATCAACCAGTCAACAGGGAAGAGCCCCTTTGAGATAGTCTATGGTCTACATCCTAGAGGAGTCTATGAGCTAAGAGACTTAAAGGATGGAGTGAAGGCAAGTGGATATGCAGATGATTTTTCTTATACAATGCAGGATATAAATGATACAGTGAGGAAGAATTTGACAGAGAACACCTTGAAACATAAAACCAAGGTTGATGAGAGTAGAAGAGAAGTTTAGTTCAATGTGGGAGACTTAGTAATTATACATCTAAAAAAGTCTAGACTTCAAAAGGGAGTCCCTCACAAGTTGAAAATGAGAAGGATAGGCCCCTATCCTATCTTGGCAAGGTATGGAAACAATACTTTCAAAGTGGAGTTACCAGAAGACAGTGGATTGTCCCCTGTCTTTAACATTGCAGATCTGGTGAACATTACAAAGGACCAACACCATAAATGGATCAAAGCTTCAGTGAAGTGATCAGAGATGTAGAAGACCTCAAATGACCTCCTGCTACAGTCAAGAAAGATGACAGTATACTGGATACCCAAGTCTACAAGAAGACTAGAACCAAGGAGTGCAAAGAACACTTGATCAAGAGACATGATAAAATAGATGGTGATGTAGTATGGATTAAAGAATCAGAGTTTAAGAAGATGGGGATTGATCCTACACTACTCAATCCAAGGGTGGATTG
Organism: Thuja plicata; assembly: GCA_018584345.1. Taxonomy (NCBI): domain Eukaryota; kingdom Viridiplantae; phylum Streptophyta; class Pinopsida; order Cupressales; family Cupressaceae; genus Thuja; species Thuja plicata. The sequence goes on from MU226999.1 coordinate 1,386,344, forward strand.
AACTTCTTGTTTCGGGGAGGATGGTGCAGGAGCACACCTAGGCTAACCTCCATAGTTGTGATGTTTTGGCTTGTACTTGACATTGGCCAAGTTAAGATCGTTTGTTTACTTTGGACCTTAGAAGGTCATTGCATTGTGGACTAGGTGAGTTAGTCATTAGGACTAAGGTCACCAAAATGGTCATTTTTAGCTTTTTAATTTTCTTAGGCTTACAAGCTAGTGATGGATTTGAGCTTTGAATGTGTCCTAAACACATAAATGTTGTCATAGAGATGCTTGGAGGCCATTAATGAAGTTGGTTCCTCAAAATATAGAGGATAGAGGCCCTAAAACTTAGGAATTTGGCATAATGGAAAAGATGCCAAAAGTTGTTACAATGTTGTCATGACAACATTTGCAATAACTGCAAATGTTGCATGCAACATTTGGTTACTTTGGATCCCCCTACAAGATAGGAGTGGGATATTGACCAACAATCCCTAAAAAGATGGAATATGGAATCTAATGTATGTAGAGGCTCGAGTCTCATCAGGAGTGATGATTGTAAGAAATATTGCTTTTTGAATATAGCTCTGCAACTCTAATTTTGTGAAGAACCCAAGCATTTCATTGTGATAGTGCTATCATATGGAGTAAAAGCTTTAAAATAGTGATTTTTTTGTGTTCATAGGATAGTTCTAAGAATTTTCCATTTAGTAAGATAGTTGTTTTGCGTTAGTTTAAGGTCTTAGATAAATTGTTTTTAGTTTAGGAAGCTCACTGGTCTTGTCCTGACCAGTTTGTCATTTCATGGCTCCCCAATGAAATCTAACCAGGGGATCTTCCTAAGGCTAGGTGGAAATGTTAGGGGAGTCATTGGTCTATACATATGTAGAGGTAGGAGCCTTACAGAGTTGATTTCCTATTTTTAGTGTCAAGCCCTAGGCGAGCTGACAATGCCCAGTTAGAGGTTTGGAGATGAAAAAGGTGAGCATTTCATGAGGGGAAGGAAAGTACAATATGGGTAAGAGTAGAACTAGGTGGGATATGACCTAGTCTTACACTTTTGAGATATTTGGGAACTCACCAATCTATTTGGTTGAGTTTTGAATAAGAAAACAGCCAAGTTCTACTAATTAGGCCTATTAGCCCTATTGGTCCTAGATGGTAGGAACCCTCTATACAGAGGACCTAGGGGTCTAAAACTTTCAAAATATTTTATGAAATGATAAAGAGTATCTGAATGTGGGATTAGTTTTTTAATTTCTTTGGGAAAGTTTTGAAATAATTGGGAAAAGGTCTCTGGAAAAGGCTACAAGGAATTAGGCCTAATTAGGCTTCTTAGGGTCTAAAATTTGAGTTTGACCGAAAAGGGCTATGAAATCCCTGAAAATGGAGTCAAATGGGAACATATATATGGTTTCCAACATGATTAGCACCCCTACAATGATATGTGAATTCTAGAATGGAGTTGACACTTAGATCCTTCTAAGTGTAGGAGAAGAACTGAAGTACCCAAAGGGTGTTAGTCTTTCAAAGGTGAAGCATAAAGAGTGAGGCTCTTAGAGCAAAGTTGGATTAGGAATTAGTTAATCATCTAAGCCTAATAAGGACCTAGAGGAGATTAGGATCCTTGAAGAAGACAAAGAAGGACTTCTTAGCAAATTGTGCAAGCAAGCCCTTGGAACACTTACACGAGAAAGATTGCAGAAAAAGGAGACCTGGAAGTTGAGCAAGCTTACAAAAAGCTTTGAAATGATGATGGAACAATAAAAGAAGAAAATAAGCACATTGAAGTGAAAGGGCTCACTCATGCCCTATTATTCATGAAGGAATTCAAGACCGAATGGATCTGGTAAGTACTAAGCATAGTACATGACCAAAAGATATGGTTGGATGAGCCAAAACTGATAACCAAACATGTTATGCACATTGTTACCGGTTATCCAATAATTGATAAAGTAAAGGTACTAAAGCATCCTCCTCGAGCTGACATTGAAAATAACACAGGAGGAGCATGGGATAGAAGAGGATTAAAGGTATCTACCATCAATGATGATGAAATGAAATTTAGAGCATGTGTCTTAGGATACAAATTATTTCAGGCTAGTAGGATGAACAGTATTGCATCCAGAGTAGTGGATACAGTATACAAAATTGTCAAGAAGGGACTGCAGTTAGACCTATAAGAAATTCTACTAAGGCAATTGGATGAGAACATGAAGACAATAAGGACTGCAAAGTCTAACTCATGTAAGTTTGGTTCACTCATTATGTGCATATTTTTCTATTTTCAAGAATCCTTCCCATCTATCAAGAATGTTAAATGGGACACTACCCGACCAGTGACCACACAGATTAGTGAGCTCATCAAATCACTAGGAGATCATTTTGAATTAGTTATGGATGAATACTTTTCTAGATTCAAAGATAGAATGCAAAAGAGAGTAAGGATACCAGAACAACTGGTAGAAAAGTACAAGACTGAAATCTATTTTATGGTGGAAACTGATTACACCTATATCAAGCTAGTTGTATCGAGAATAATATGGATGGCACCAGTTGACTATGAGGTTAACATATATCAAGCAAAAAATGATATTGAAGCATTGATAAATGAACTATTGGACAAATCACAACCTAAGTTTGGAACTTATGAGGAAGCCAAGGAAAGGATAAAAAATGGCTTAGTTGTGAAAAATATTGATAGGAAGAGAGATAAAATGGTTAAAACTTTGAAGAAAAAGTTGTCGATAAATGAAGAGGAAACATAACAGACAGAAGAAACCGAGGGTCAATCACCCATCGGTGAAGCTGAGAAGGTGAGTGAATCAAAATTGATAGAGTCTGATGCACCACCCCCAAAGAAGCATAGGACTACTGTTGCATCTAGAACCAACATTGATACAACAAAGGATGCAAGTATTTCATTGATCAAGAAAGGTCAAGTGAGGACCTATAAAAGAAAGCCTCAAACAGGGAAAAAGGGCCCAACAAAAAGAAGGAAGTTCATAAGAACTAAGGAAGACATAGAGGACACCAAAAATGATGAACAACATGTTAAGAATAAATTCCCTACCACCATTGATGAGGTATGTGCATCAATTATTAAGTCAGGATCCATCACAAAACCCAAGATTAGAAAATAGCTAATAGTGGATCCCAAGGATCACAATAAGATAGAAGAGGCAATTATCACAATGATGTGTGTATTCAAATATGTGCCTATCCAATTTGATAAAATGATGCGTAAAGAACTTATGGATAGATTTTCGGCTAGGTGGATATATGCTCTAAAAGAAGAGAAATACATAAGGGAAAGAGCCCTAGTTTCAGTCATGCCACCTAAATCTAAGATGGAAGAGATTCAAGAAATGATGGAGAAACATTCCAACAGGTTCTCCCCAAAGCTAAGAGCCTACGAGGTGCTAAAGGGACATCTAATTGAACTTGATAGAAAAAGTGAGGATAAATGGAGAAAGATACTTAATGTATCAAAAAGGGATTCAAGCCCCAAGCCAAAAGCAACTCTTACCGACAAGCCACACAATGAAGCAAATCAGGCTAAACTGAGGCCTGAACATATTCTCATAACTGATGAGGGTGTTAATGAAGAAGCATTAAACACAAAAGGTGACAAGGATATGGACACCGCAAATGAAACATGGCCCGATAATACCATCATTGATATTACCGGAGGAGATCTTGTAGATGAGTTACAAAAACATGAAGATGCCACTATTTCCCTAGCCTAAACCGATGAATAGGACATACCTACAGATGCTACACAAGTGAATATACCAGGCCAAATGTAATTGTTAATACAAGCTATTAACATAATATCACAAAAGGAAAACTCACTCAAGCCTGATGCAAGCATACCTAATTATAAGGGTAATGATAAAAAAAAAGATACAACTGATGAATTGAAAGATACAACTGATGGAGAACAACATGAAATAGATGAAGGGAAAAAAGAAAAAGGTGAAGAAGAGAGGAAAGAAGATGATACTCCTAAGAATATAGAAGGAGATATTGTAGATACACCGAAGGTTGATGTGGAGATGTCCACTACCAACAGACAAGCAGATACCAAGCACCAGGAAAACAACACAACACCACAAAATCCTTCATCTAGCACATCTGACAAAGAAAATGATCTTGCTTTGATAGTACATTCAAGTGCTTCCCACTCAAAATCCAAGAAGAAGAAGAAGACAAAGAAGAACAAGCTGCATGTAACACTTGATGAAATCATTGAGATACTGAAATGTGACCCTTCTACATTAGATTTTGAATCTCTCAAAAAGTATGGAGAAATATGTCAAAGGAAAGCTATGTAAGAAAAGCTAAGGAAAGAGCACAAAGAATTCCTAGTGTTAGAAACTACAAGGGATATATTGACACAATTATTTCCTGACATAGATGTTGATCAAAATGCCCCCATCCTTGATCAAGTTTCCATTCTAACTGAGGCCATCACATCTCAGAATGTGGATGCAGAAAAAACAATTGAAGAACAAGAAGAACAAAAATATTAGTACAAATTAACAAAAAATATTAGCCAAGAAGTGGTATTCAATAAGGTAAAGCTCTCAGAACTTGCAGATGAATTAGATCCAATAATTTCTGAAGCTATTGCCTTAATACAAAAGTTATGTACTTTAGAGAAAATCACTAAGGAAAATAGTGATAAGAATTCACAAATAGATTCCGTTCTAAATGAAAGTGCACACAGTCTAACCACAGATGAAAATGCAATCAAGATGCATTTGGAAAAGATTATGAAATATAGAAGGTTGAGATAGGAAATTCTAGAGGCAAAAACAAAGTTTAGAGATGAGGTTACCGAGCTACAGGCTCTAATGCTACCACATCTCACACTTTTGCAACAACACATGACTTCGACAAGACAGTTAATTGCCAGCCCAGTGATGTTTGTAGTAGACTACATCTATGATATGCATGCCCGAATCACACTGGAGCAAATGACTCTTGAACACCTAAAGGAGAAATGGGAGAAACTGATGGAAGACATGAAGAATTCCCATTCCCATGTTTTTGACAAGTTGTAAGTATGCACCTTTTCCCTTGCTATCAAGAAAGGGGAAAATGATATGTACATTTGGTGAAAATGATATGTACAGTAGTAGAAAGGGAGAGAATGATATTATACAAAGGAGAAAATGATATAAAGATAATGTGAAAAGGGATTATAGTATAAAGGCAAGTGTACATGTATATACATATACTATACCGACATATGATGAACCATAGCTGATTGAATGTTTGAAGATGTTAAGTTGATCATCAAAATGTAGAAAGATAATGCAAGATATTAAATCAGTTAATGGATTGTATTGTCATTGATGTCAACTTGATATAATCTGATTATTTATATTCAAAGTGTTAAAGACTTCAGGAGAATCAGAGAGATAAATATTATGCTTTCAGTAATGCATAATAGATCAACATTCACTAAGTGACAACAAACACCGACAGGTAGTGCACCCTGACGGATAGAGAAACCCAAAAATAAAGTCATAATGATGCCCAAGCAAGTAACCTGACAAGCATTACCGACGAGCAGAATCACAAGAATTACCGATGAGCAGAATCACAAGCATTACTGATGAGTATAAATTCACAGTGATGCTCGACAAACAAATAACCCCAATGGACAGACAACCCTGATGGATAGATAACCCCGACGAAGATGCCCGAGGAGAACTGGAGTGTTGACCAAAGCTAACAAGAGTTAAAACATTGAAAGGAACTAAAGTTCAAAAATGAAAAAAACACTTAGCTGGAAAGAGCCAAAGATAGACTTAACTGGTTGTTAACATTGTTTTCATTGATAAGATAAAACTAGAGATAAGTAAAATATTTAAAGCTATTTTATCTAGTTGTCAAGGAGAAATCTGAGGGATACAAATAAAGTAAAGTTTTAAAGAAAGATTGGCTAAGATTTTGGATCACACCAATAACAAGAAAATCAAGAAGTGTGAAACAGTGATATCATTTCTATAAAGAGATAATCTAATTCATTATGAATTAGGGGAGTGAATAGAAAAAGAGGATGCTGGAGAGAAACTGATGAAGAATAACTTCATATAGTCTTGATCAATCAAGCTAAGGAAAGAGCTAAAGAATTTTGCAGACACCGAGCAATAGAGAAGTACAACATCACCAAGTAGAAAGAAGTGGAGCAAAGGTATTGAAAAGATACATTGATCAGAAAGGTATTATGAGCTTACAATAGATCTGAAAATCTACAAGTCTAAGTTGTATGTGTGAACAAATCATTTACTATTTTAGTTTAACCATTGATTCAGAAAGTCTCTTAACCGAGCAGGACTTAAAAATCCTTTCTATATTGAGATGCATCCCAAGGAGTATCAAAATTTTTGATTATGAAGATAGCATAAGATGCCAGATACCATTTGACAAACTACACTGGGTTTGGTCATAGAAGGTAGCATAGAGATGCCAGATATCAAGTGACAAACTATTCTATTTAAATCCTCTAACAAGGTCACACCTAACAGTGTGTTTGTAACCTTTAACAAGGTTGGATCTTCACCGAGCTCACTTCAGAAGAGTGAAGATTTTGGGTTACCGGTCCCAAGAGGTTTCTCCCTTAATAGGGTTTCCATATCAAAAATCCATGTGTCAAATGTGTTTATGAGTCATTACTTTAGTATTTTTCATTATACATAACTAAATCTAGATTGATCGGTATACACTAAGAAATTTACTGTGTTTCGGTAAATGAAAGATTGCTAATTAGTAAACAGTAAGAATAAGGTTTAACAGTGAACTCCGAGCAGTAGTTATTTGTTAAGATTGTTTAAAGGGATTCATCTTGTAGGATTAAAGATAACTAGAGGCTTAATATTGTGGTACTAAGTTTTTGGGTTGATTTATTGGATTATTTTTGAGGCCACTGATTCACCCCCACCTCATTTATTCTAACAATTGGTATCAGAGCTTGTGTGCTTAGAAAGGGAGTTTAACAACTCAAGAAAAATATCACAAGATGAACAAGCGAGATGTGCCCAAGCTGAATAAAGACAACTTTGCATCATGGAAAAGCACAATAAGACTCCACCTATTAGGTATTGGTAATGATGTTACTCAACACCTTAATACTAAATATGTGTTTCCTACAGGACCTCACACACTTGAGCAATTAAGAGAAAAACACGAGCATAATTGTATGATGATAAAACTTGCTTCCTCACTCTCCGATGTTGAGTTTGAAGATGTCAAAACCTGCACCTCTGCAAAGAAAATGTGGGATAAATTGAAGCTGGTACATGGAGGAGATGCTAATGTACTAAGAGCCAAGGCAGAAAGCCTAAGAGGGAGGTTTGACGACCTAAGGATGAAAGAAGGAGAAAATATCACTTAGTATAGCTCCAAAATCAAAGAGGTAGTCAATACTATCCAAGGAGTTGGAGGTGTACTTGAAGAAGAGATAGTGGTAAGTAAAATCCTAAGAACCTTATTGCCTGTATATGCTATTAGAGTATTTTCTATACAAGAAATGAGATCACTTACAAAAAACAATGTTACTCTAGATAGTCTGATTGGTAGACTGATTTCATTTGAGATGAACAACTTTGATAATAGTGTTTTACCATCTATAGAGTCTGCATTCAAATATTCTTTGAAAATAAGTAAGTCAAGTCATAAGCACACTATGAGGAATGATAGTGAAAGTGATAGTGATGACCAAGGACTTGATGAGATTGAATCACTAATGGAAATAATATTGCAGAGAGGCAAAGGTAGATACAAAGGTAAATTACCACTTGTATGTTTTAAGTGTAAAGAGGTTGGACACTTTGCTGCAAGATATCCTAACAAAAGAAATGATGACAGAAGTAATGATAGAACATATGAAAAGAAGTTTGATTGAGGTTATAATAGAGATTACCAAAGCAATCGACAATCTAACATAAGAGATACCCGAGACTACAAGGAAAAAGGGAAGAAAGATTTTTACCTAGCTGAGAACAGACTGACACGAATCTGATGAAGAAATTGAGATGGTATTTGTAGCCATGAAGGATGATTCAGACAAAGAAGAAGAAAGGTATGTAGAGACTGCACTCATATCTAAGGTTAGTAAGAATGATGTCTAGATTATAGATAGTGGTTGCACTCACCACATGACTGATGATAAACAAAATTTTGAAACTTTTGAATACTATAATGGTGGATCGGTAAGAATGGGTAATGAAACACCTTGTCCAGTTAAAGGTAAAGGAACCATAATTTTGAATAACCTGATCAAATGTGAAAATGATTACTGGGTAAAAGGACTAAATTATAATCTGTTGAGCATTTCACAGCTGAATAACGTAGGTCACCGAGTAGCATTTGAGAATAAGAAGGCAAAGATATTTAATGAATCAGTAAGGTTGATCGGAACTGGTGAACATACTAAAGGTAACCTTTTCTATCTTGATGACATTAACACCACTTATTTAATGGATAAAAATGAAGACATATGGTTGTGGCATAAAATATTATGTCATGTGAATTTTGACAACATGATAAAGATAAGCAATAAAAGGAAAGTAAGAGGCTTACCGAGTATGTCAAAGCCCTAACATATCATGTGCGAGAATTATCAAAAAGGAAATATGACAAAGTCTAGTTTCAAGAGAAAAGCCCATACATCTAATGCTATTCTAGAATTAGTCCATACTGATTTATGTGGACCCATGAGGACAAAGAGTTACTATGGTGATAGGCATTTCACTCTCTTTATAGATGATTATTCTAGAATGATGACAGTTATGTTCTTAAAAGATAAATCAGAAGAATTCAATAAAGCTATGGTAGAAAAACAAAGTGGTAAGGAATTGAAATGCTTAAGATCAGATAGAGGAGGGGAATTTGTTTCTGATGAATTCACTAACTTATGTAATGAGCGTGGAATCAACTGACATGTTTCCGCACCAAGACCACCACAACAAAATGGAATTGTAGATCCATTGTTGATTGTGCAAGAACACTGATGATTGAGAAAAGCATCACTCAAAATTTTTGGAGGGAAGCTGTTAGTACTGCTAGCTACACATTAAACATAGTAAAATTGAAAAATGACACAAAGAAGACACCCTATGGGCTTTGGTATGGTTACACACCCAATGTAAGTTACTTCAGAATCTTTGGGATTCAATGTTATATTTTGAAATATGATACAAATGGAAAAATGGACTCCAAAAGTGAAGAAGGTATCTTTCTAGGGTATTCCACCAAAAGCAAGGCTTATAAATGTCTTAACAAGTCCTGTAACAATATCATTGAAAGTGAAAATGTAAGAATAGATGAATTTGTAGAGAAGAATGATAAGGAAAGTAGAAAAGAACTAGAAGACTACAACACATTTATTTACACTGAAGAACCTGACACTCTACCTGAGAAATAGTGTATCACTCTTGAGAAATAGAACATTGCACCCGAGCATCAGGCTGCAATTACCAAAAATCAGGAAAATCCTCAAAATGATGTTCCGAGCGATGGAGATTAGAATGAAGGTCAAGATGATGATCAAAATGAAGGACACAGAGCTGAACCAAAAGTTTCCAAGTATGTCATAAGACATCATCCATAGAATCAGATCATAGGAGATAAGAAGGCTGGAATGAGAACAAGAAGTAAGTCACTAAACACTAGATGTTTACTTTGTAATTTTGAGCCTAAATATGTTAATACTACACTTGAAAATGAAGAATGGGTCAGTGCTATGAAAGAAGAGATAGAACAAATTGAAAATAATAGTACATGGACACTAGTACTAAGACAATATGACAAGAATGTCATTGGTACCAAATGGATATTCAGAAGCAAGCTGGATGAGAATGGAGAAGTCATAGGAAACAGAGAACTTGGTTAGTATGCAAGGGGTATGCACAAGAAGAAGGTATTGATTATGGTGAAACCTTTGCACCCATTTATAGACTAGAAGGAGTAAGAATTTTACTTGCTTATGTTGCATTCAAAGGATTCAAGGTATACCATATGGATATCAAATCTGCATTCCTAAATGGAATACTGGAAGAAGAGGTATACATTGAACAACCAGAAGGTTTTGTTGATCCAGACAAGAGAAACATGGTATGTAGACTACATAAAGCCTTTTATGGATTGAAACAAGCACCTAGAGCCTGGTATGAAAGACTTCACTCCTATCTCATAAGCATTGAATTTGTAAGAACAAGTGAAAATAGCAATTTGTACTTAAAAGAAGATAACGATGGTAATATTCTGATTGCTGAAATATTTGTTGACGATATCATAATTGGAGGGAATGAAATGTTATGTAAATCCTTTGCTAATGAAATGAGAAAAGAATTTGAAATGTCTATGTTTGGGGAGATCAAATTCTTTCTTGGTCTACAAATTCTTCAACATGATGCAGGCATATATATCACTCAAACTAAATACATCAAGGAAGTGTTGAAGATATTCAAGATGGAAGATTCCAAACTAGTTGGAACACCTATGGAAACTGGATGTAAGCTGACAAAAGAAGACAAATTAAATGAGGTAAATTAGACCTTGTATAGATCAATGATTTGCAAACTACTATATGTTGTTCATACCAGACCAGATATAGCACATGTAGTTGGAATAGTTGCAAGATTCTCTGCTAATCTAAAAGAATCACACATGACTGTTGTCAAGAGAATTATGAGATATCTAAAGAACACCGAGGACTATGACTTATGGTATAAAAGAGAAGGGGAATTTGAGTTTCAATTCTATACAAATGCTGATTGGGCTGGAAACCTAGATGACCGAAAGAGCACAACTGGAGGAGCATTCTTCATGGGTGACAAACTTGTCACATGGATCAACAAGAAGCAATGATTCATCTCATAGTCTACTACAGAAGCAGAATATGTGGTTGCTACTGCAAACTGCTCAAACATTGCATGGATCAAACAGTTGCTGGAAGGTATGAATATGGAGATTCTTGAACTGGTGATTATCTATTGTGATAATACAGTGAAATTAAAATTTCTAATAATCCAGTCATGCATGTTAAGACTAAGCATATAGAAATCAAGTATTAATACTTAAGACAACAAGTGCAAGCAAAAGAAGTGATACTATAATATGTTCAATCAAAGGAACAATTAGCTAACATATTTACCAAGCCATTACCGAAAGATACATTTGAGTACCTGAGATAGAGATTATGGATCCAACCCTTGTCTATTGGTCAGTAAGCCGACTAGAAGGCTGCATCAGCCTATACACAAATCAAAAGATCATTCATGTTGATGCAAGCTAAGATGGACTGCAGAGATATATCTGTATACATCAAGGTACAAATATGCACTGAAAACCAGAGATAATTTTGGCTAATACAGAGTTGTATTGTTGATGGATAGGAAAATTCAAGGAGTATATTATAAAAAGGATGGAATAATTCTTTGGAATTGTTGTCAAAGGGAGAGAGATTCAAAGAGAGAGATTATATCCATTTTCCATATGAAATATTCATTAGAATTATCCAAAGGGAAAGAATATGAAAAATATCCAGAGGGAGAGAATACATACTAAGGGAGAGATTGTTGTCAAAGGAAAAAGAGATGATCAAGGAGAGGAATAGTCAAGGCACAACACATATCAGAAACAAAGACAAAAGTTGATACATCTATCTAGTGAAGGGATTGAAGTTTGAAGAAGACACTCTGCAAGAAACAAATCTAAGCTATATGAGCTTACCAAAAGTTGGACATTTGTATTGGTTATAGAACAAAATATTTGGAGAGATTGATGAAATACACTTGATATATTTCATATTGTATCAGTAATAATATAGTGTGATAATGTAGTGTTTTGCCATCAATGCCAAAGGGAGAGATTGATGAACCATAACTGATTGAATGTTTGAAGATGTTAAGTTGATCACTGAAATATAGAAAGATAATGCAAGACATTAAATCAATTAATGGATTGTATTGTCATTGATGTGAACTTGATATAATCTGATTGGTTATATTCAAAGTGTCAAAGACTTTAGGAGAATCAGAGAGATAAAAATTATGGTTATATTCACTAAGTTACAACAAACACCAACGGGTAGTGCACCCTGACTGACAGAGAAATCCAAAAATAAATTCACAATGATGCCCGAGCAAGTAACCCGACAAGAATTACTGATGAGAAGAATCACAAGCATTACCGATGAATAGAACTTCACATTGATGCTTGACAGACAGACAACCCTGACGGAGATGCCCGAGGAGAACTGGAGTGTTGACCGAAGCTAACAAGAGTTAAAACACTGAAAGGAACTGAAGTTCAGAAATGAAAAAACACTTAGCTGGAAAGAGCTAAAGATAGACTTAACTAGTTGTTAACATTGTTTTCATCAACAAGATAAAGCCAGAGATAAGTAAAAGATTTAAATATGTTTTATCTAGTTGTCAAGGAGAAATCTAAGGGATAAAACTAAAGTAAATCTTTAAAGAAAGATTGGCTAAGATTGTAGATCATACCAAGAACAAGAAAATAAAGAAGTGAGAAATGGTGATATCATGTCTATAAAGAGACAATATAATTCATTGTGAATTAGGGGAGTGAATAGAAAAGGAGGATGCTGGAGATAAACTGAGGAAGAAAAACTTTATATAGTCCTGATCAATCAAGTTGAGGAGGGAGATAAAGAATTATGCAGACACCAAGCAACAGAGAAGCACAACATCACTGACCAGAAAGAAGTGGAGCAAAGGTATTGAAAAGATACATTGATAAGAAAGGTATTATGAGCTTAAAATAGATCTGAAAATCTGCAAGTCTAAGTTGTTTGTGTGAATAGATCATTTACTGTTTTAGTTTAACCATTGATTCAGAAAGTCTCATAACCAAACAAGACTTAACAATCCTTTCTATATTAAGATACATCCCAAGGAGTATCAAAATTTTTGTTCATGAAGATAGCATGAGATGCCAGATACCATTTGACAAACTACACTGGGTTTGGTCATAGAAGGTAGCAAAGAGATGCCAGATATCAAGTGACAAACTATTCTATTTAAATCCTCTAACAAGGTCACACCTAACAGTGTGTTTGTAACCTTTAACATGGTTGGCTCTTCACTGAGCTCACTTTAGAAGAGTGAAAATTTTGGGTTACCGATCCCAAGTGGTTTTTCCCTTAACAGGGTTTCCACGTTAAAAATCCATGTGTCAAATGTGTTTATGAGTTATTACTTTAGTGTTTTGCATTACACATAACTAAATATGGATTGATCGGTATACACTAAGAAATTTACTATATTTCGGTAAATGAAATATTGTTAATCGATAAATAGTAAGAATAAGGTTTAACAGTGAACTCCGAGCAGTAGTTATTTGTTAAGATTGTTTAAAGGGATTCATCTTGTAGGACTAAAGATAACTCGAGGCTTAATATTGTGGTACTAAGTTTTTGGGTTGATTTATTGGAATATTTTTGAGGCCACTGATTACCCCCCCCTCTCATCTATTCTAACAACATATACATAGGGGGAGTCATAAATGACAAGGAAAAACACATGGTGTACATACTACATAGTTTAGTATTGTGCACATATCAGTTTTTGATACTAATATCAAAGGGGGAGATTGAAGACATTATTTTTCCATTAGTATATGCAAAGGGAAAATGGTTTTTGAACCATCACCAAAAGATAGAATTTTAGTACAAACCAAAAGTACATATAACAAAGGTCACCAAAATTGCTAAGTTCAAGAGAAACCCGACAAGACAGATCACAAGAGAAACCCGACACAGTTTACATAGCTCAACCTGAAAATGTTGAAGTGTAAACTGACAGAGAAGAAACACAGAGGTAGCCGACAGAGCAAGGGAACCTGACAGATAGTTCAACAAAGGAACACCGTTAGAATGACAATAGAGAAACCCGAGAATCAGACACGGAAAGTCAGTTAAATCATGAGAAATGTGGATCTGATTTCCATGTCAGATAAAATACTTATATTTTATATTTAGAATTTTGATTTGATTTAAAACCATTTCTTGAGGGACAATCAATGTAATTGTAATTGTTTTAATCAGTCTAACTGATTGAAAACATACAAACTAGGAGATCAAGGTCAAGTTGTAAGCCTTTGATCATAGAGATATCTTTGTAATACGTGAAACTAAAATAGGTCAATCTATTGTATAAATAGATGTGTAATAATTCATTTCAAAGATGATGTGAGGAAGATAGTAGCCAAGGAGCACATCTATGGATCAGAATAAGGTTTTCAAGCAAGAACAACAAAAGATGAATTAGGTTATCAAGAACCAGATTCAAGGCTACTGAGAAACAAAGGTATTAATCAATTACATTAGGTGATACATTATAATTGTAATCTTTAATGGATCTGTAATCAACAATGGTAGATTACATGCACTCAGGTCACTGAATATTTTTGTCTACATTCTAACAAGTGTAGCAAATAGAAGAAATCCTTTCAAGAAAAGTGGATTAAACAATCCTTTGTAAATCTATTAACCGAGTGCACACTAAATAGTGTTGCTAAAGCTCTTAACAGAGTAGACCTTAACCAGTCTCCACACAATAATCCTAATAGGGTAGATCATCAGAAGTGATCACATTGTAAGCCTTAATTGACCCCTTCCATTCTGCAGATAGTGAAGCTTTGTGGCTTTCATCCCGACAACAGTTTTTACCTTCTAATAGGGGTTTTCTACGTTACCAAATCTTATGTCAAGTGTCTATACATTTCATGATTGCTTCTATGAATTTTTTACATGCTAATTAGTTTATGAATTGATGGTATATACACAAATATAGAATAACAGATATGAATGGTAATACATTGTATTGATTACAAAAGGATAAAGGTTAATTGATAAAAGTTTTGAGGGTACTGATTCACCACTCCCCTCTCAGTACACCATTCCATTATTTCCAACACTTTAGAGGGCTTGCATCTAGAGTACATCCTTACGAGGACGGTGAGAGGGAACAACCCAAGTGGGAGTCAATAACTTTAGCCGTGATAAAATCTGACCACTATAATATAAATGCATTCATCCTCAAAAGGATTGAGTGACAAATAAGTGTTGATAATCTTTACCTCCTCTAGTAGTCCTTCAGGGTTGCACAAAATCATGTCTTTATGTGTGTGGGAGGCCGTTGTAATGAGGGTATAAGAGAATTTTCATTTATTTTAATGGAGTTACATTACAACCTAGATAAAGTAGAAAACCTACCTTTTAAAGCCATGATTAAGAGCCAAATTTGACTTTAGGTAGCTTGTTTGGAAGATTTTATTGTTAAGACCCATTATAACATTCAAGAACATGCACTTTGTTTGGTTTAGGATAGAGAAACAAAATTTTCTTTGTGTTTTGTGTTTGTTTCTAAATTTTCATGCAAGAAAACATCCTGGAAATCTGATCACAAACTTTAAATTTTTAAAAATCTCTCAAAAATAGTGACAGATAACTTTACCTAGTTAAGTGGCACGTATCACTATTCTTGTCACACATGTCAACATTTATGTGCCACCTAAAATAACTCAAGAGGCACGTACTATGTTTTAACTTTCACGTAGTCACTCTCCAAGTGTCGCATACAACTGTTAAGTGTCGCGTGCTAACAATCAAACATCGTGTACTGTGTGTTAAAGTTGTGCGTAACAAATTTCTAGTAAGCGCGTAAGAGACTATTAAGTCTCGCATATCATCAAGAAAATTCATGCGTACAGACTATGACAACCAAACAAGGGGCATTTTCTGAGTGTTTGGAAGAATTTTGAAAACACATTTGGATACATTTTTTGGAGTACTTTGTGTCCATTCTATTAGATAGAAAATATTTCAAATGTCTATGATGATGAATCTATTTGAAACATGAATCAATCCTATGGAAAAAAAAGATCAAAATTTCCATAGGTATCAAGATGAAGAAGCAACTGAAGAGGAAGTTAAGGAGGCATCCCAAGATCCCATATTTCTCAAAGTCATGGACAAAATTTTGAAGAGGGCTAAAGAACCATATTTCTTACACTTAGCTCCATTAGGAGTTAAGCTTCCTCATAATTATGACACATCAACCTTAAAGAAGGATGAGGAAAAAGAAAAGGATACATCATATAACAAGCCATCATTAAGATCAATCTTTTCTTTTCTTTATGAACATGAGTCATCTATATCTGCATCTTCTTCAAAGAAAGAAGCATTTAAGCACAAAAAACCCATCTTTGATTAAGAGAAACTTCATAACCATCCTATCTTTGATCAACATAATGAAGAGAAAGATACCACTCTCAAGTAAGATCTAATGCATGAACCTCTATCTAGCAATAGTTATCCTATAACTTATACTTCTTCCACCATTAATTAATCTCTTAAAGAATAAAATCTATCCAAAATACCTCCATTGAACAAAGAACCTAATGCTTTTCATGCTAGTTATGTCTACCCTCAAGGGCTACCTCTACAAGAAACCCAATCTAACTTACATCTTTCTACAAATATTTTCAATGCTTCAAAGATCTTAGACCCCAAACCGTCATGTGCTTCAATGCCTATTATACCCATTCAAAAGGATCCTACATCATTCCTTCAAGAATCCCCCATGCATACCCAAGCTCATATCTTGTCCTTAGAAGTGGATCCATGTCAAGAGGATAATCCAAAGTTTGAAGAAAAAAATATCAATAAAGATCAAGATGGTATACAATCTCCTCCCATATTTGATGAAGGTCCCATATCCATAGAATCCGATCATGATCCCCTTGAACCCTTTAATTTCTTCCTATTTGATATCCTTTTAGGTCAAGAACAAAGTGTCTTTCCAAGCTCTATATTTTTTCCACTTCCCAAACAAGATCAAGATATCTCTTCCACCATTTCCATTGAACATATTGAAAATCAAGAGCAAAATACCCTCTCTATATCATCCAAATATCCTTTTCAAGATCAAAGTATCCCATAAAATCCTTGTCATACTCCTCCATATTCACCTCAAGAAACCATCATTCTTCCAAATCCCTTGCATGATAATAAATCCCTTCAAGCTTAAGTTGATCCTATCAAAGTTGTTCCTATCAAAGTTGTTCCTATGAAAGCTATTCATGAGCCTATTGGTATAAAGATAAAACTTAAAGATAAGAACCTCGGAAATGCATCTCATTCCAAAGATGTTGATATCCCTTTCACACTGTATCTCCCTTCATTCAAATGCAACCATATACCTACACCATCCTCCAAATCCATTTTGGGTTCCTATGTCCCAAAACTAAAGTCCTCATCCCTTCCATCCATATTGGATCCATATATTCCTCCATCAACCATTCCTACCATCCCTATCTCTCCACTCACTTACCCTACCATGTATCAAGATCAATGAAGAAACACATACTTGAATAATGTCCAAACACAATCCATATGAACCCTCCATATCATTCCTATTCACCCACAATTCCCAAGTCTTTTGGAAGCAATTTGGATGTGCAACATAAAAATCAGAAATCCTAGAATCCACATACGTATAAATATCACCATGTCCAATCTAATTGACATGTGAATGAAAAGAAAAAATAAATATCCAAAAGGATGCAAAGGTCCACCAAGCAAAAGGAAAAATTAAATAAAATGTGGGTTCCTAAATATGTCATTAAAGAAATGCATTCAAAAGAATCACAAAAGAAAGAAAAATCAAAGACTATGTGGATTCCCAAGTCACTTATGAAATAATTTCACACAAAAGAAAACTCAAAGTTGACATTCAAGCTTCCAAAGGCTTCCATTCCATCTCCTTCTAAACATTTTTCACTTTCCAAGTCTACTTTGGGTTCCTATATCCCAAAATCCACTATCTTAGATGCATCCTCACCTCCTTCATCCATTTTCCTCCATTATTACATCACTCTTCAAAGTGTATGTCAAAGTTGATCTTTCCAACATTTCCATTCATAACATACCTACTTCTTATTCTCATATTCATTATCCAACACCTACTTTCTATATTTCCATCCCTTTTATCCAATCTATGATATAAAACCTTAACCACCATGTACCCTTATACTTCATATCTATCCTTTTTCATCACCTTATTGATATATTTGAGCATCCTAGCCATATCCATGGTTTATTATAGCATATCTTTCAGAAGAGCATTGTTCAAAGATCTAGATGTTGGAGAAATATTGAAAAATACAAGAAAAGAAAAAAATTGAAAAAAAGAGAAAAAGTACCTTGGTGAAAACCTGGTAAACAGGTGCCTTGGTAGAAAAAGTAAAGAGAAATAAATCCATCCTATGGTGAAAACCACTTCTTGTGGAGCCTTGGACAAGTACCATGATGAAAACCTAGAAAACATGCATCATGCGTAATTCCTCCCTCTTTCAATCTACACTTGGGGGCAAGTTTCATCCATGGTATCTTCCATCCTTCATATTCCTACCATTTATCTTACTTGCATCCATATTCATTCTTTCATTTTTGATCTTGACAAGTTTGAACATAGCCATAAGCATCAGGTATCTTGACATCCATTATCCTTTCCATCGACTTATTCACTTGTTGCATCCATCCTACCCTATCATGATCTTGCTTATCCCAAATTCACTTTCATTATTCCTAAGTAGTCTTGTAATAATCCCAAACCATCCCCTCATAGCCTCCATCACCCATTTATCTTGATTGTGATACCTATCCACATATTATCCAAATATACCCTTGGTCTTGATCAAAATGAAGAACATAAAGTGCAAAATTTATTTTCAAAAACTTCTTGACATGTCCACTCTTTTGGACCACCCACTTTCATGACATTAGGTCATTATCCTATATTCTATCTAGCACTACATCATTGGATTTCATTGCTTATCCAAAACATGCTTCACATTGCTTGCTTGGGTAATCTTGAGGAGATGGTCCTATGGTTACATTCACCACACATGCTTCATCCATCATTACCTATCCATTTCTAATACATTAGCTTGTTCATCCATCCATCATGTTGTATATCTTGCTAGACATTGGGGGAAAGCCAATGTGATCTTGTTTGAGAGCTGGTAATTTCTAAAAAATCTAAAAAGTGAAAAATAGTTAAAAATCCAAAAAAAAATCAAAATCTAAAAAAATCTAAAAACACTAAAAAATTCAAATTCCAAAATATTTTCATAAATTCTCTAAGTTGCATCTTGCATAAACTGAGATTTTGTCATATTTTGGAAGTTCTCCCAAGCTCAACAATTTCTTTTCAACTTGGGGCATTAATCCATATCAATGAATTTCACCAAAGCAGACACCAATTCATATGAATCAATGCATCAAACCAACCAAATAGACACTTGAACCTTTGATTTACATCATTGTTCAATTTCCCGTCTGATTTTGACACCAACATAATCCTTGACCTTGATTGACTTAGTATTATCGGGATTAAAATTTGACAAAACCAAAAGATCGAAATGGATGAATTTCTATTTGAAATATGGACACAACAATAGCACTAAGGTTCTGATGAGGTATTGAATTTTCAAGTCATGTCTTTCTAGCCAATCAATGATGTTCAACTAGATCAACAATGATGAAAGCATGACATTTTTCTTGATTTTTGTGTGACTATTTTTAAGATTGATTCATTGAAGTATACAACTTTGTCTAAAGACATGACCATCAAAGAGTCATCAAGGAAATTTTGCATATGGAAGGGATTCAATATCTGTCTGCTTACACAAAAGAATACCTTGATCATTTAGAGCTCTCATATCTTAATGCCAACTTCCACTTGCAACATTGAATCTGATGAAAGCGGTATTCATATTCTCATGGTTTGCAAATCTAACCAGTGAGGGTTGTATCTTTTTCACATTCCAAAAGGCTCATTGATGAAAAATAATCTATGCATTCTTTACAAAAGTGACAGTTAGCTGCATTCATATAGATTAGTCTTGAATTTTAGTTGTTATGGGATTTTCCAAAAAGGGGGTGGAAGTTAATCATGGTTACATCATCAAATGTCTGATCCATGAAATGATCAATGATACATCAAGGATATCATCACTATGTATCTTCTCACCTAAGGGAAACTTAATCATATGATCATATAGGGGAAACCTAATTATGTTCACCACATGTACCTATATCTACACCTGAATCATATAAAATGTCCATAGAAATAATCCTCCCACCATTAATGTTTTAGAGGAAGTCTATTTTTGCAATCAAATAATGAATTCATCAGTCAACTCATCCAATTGATCATTTAACGTCAATCATTTATCCTATCATCTATTTGCTCATCTTGAGAGCATCAATTTGTCCATCTCTCTAGATCTTGAGAGTGAATTATAAATTTATCAAATCAATCCATCAACCTACCTATCCTATCAGATTGAAATCAATACAACATCAACAAAGTGATTCTGACTGACATCAAGTGATATCCAAACATCATCACCTTATCTGAAACATCAACAACATTTTCTCAATCATAGCTATTGTCATCTTCTCTCATAACCGGGGCATTTTCAAATTGATTTTATTCGGAAACAAGTAAAAATTTCCCAAACTCAATCAAATCATCCAAATAATTTTGATTCATTTCCGAAGGGGGCATCATATCTGTAGCATATTGGAATCAAGGATTCATATTGAGTTTTCTTTTCAAATCAGGGGCAATCTCCTATCAATCAAATCTACATCATTTGCATCTGGGGAATTAAAAATTTCAATCATTATCAAGGAGGTATTTTTCAAATTAGGGTTTTGCATTATGCAGTTCATCAAGCATCAAGTTATCAAATCAAAAATTTTATTAGATCAATCAGATCGAATCAGTCAATCAGATCAAGACATCGATTTTCTTTGAATCAATGCGCTTCACACATGAATTCAAAGAGGGGCATTTGTAGACACCTAAAATTTGTCAGGTGTATTTTATCAAATCAAAAGGCAACTCTATCAAATCAAGGATTAATTCAATCAAAAGGGACTAAATTACATTAAATCAAAGGATCAATTAATAAACATATCAATTAATTAAATCTAAGCCTAAAATGGATTTATCAAAACTATGTAATTGATTTAATCAATTAATTGTATAGTTTAAATAAAAAATCATAATCAACCTATTCCCTTTCATGGCTAATTTAATTAATTAATTAATTGAATTGATTAAATCCTTATTTCTTTTCAACAAAGGAGACAAGAATTCAAAGAGCTAATGAGAATAAAAGATTAAAAGCACATGGATCACTCCAAACTCTGCAATCTTGATCACTCATTTAACTCTTTAAAATCCTCACCACTCAATTTGTCTCTTTGTCCCAACCTTTGAGACCACCATTTAAATGGTCTCCCCATTTGAAACCATTTGAAATCCTTCAAATCAACCAAGCTTTTATCATGATCAACTTAACTCTACCCCCTACTTTTGGAAAATCGTATAAATACCAAGCATTTTTAGAGTATTAAGAATCCTAGACATTCATGAGCAATTGCATCTACACTATAGAGAAATTCATTGAGATCACAGAAATTTGTGAGCATAATAGAGCAATTTGAGAACATAAATGAATGAATTGCATTGCAATTTGAGAGTTTAGAGCTAGATTTAGATATTATCATACATCAATTCTCATTCTAGGACTGTCACTAATGGAGATTAAGGCTGAGAGATTCATTAGCATGCTTAGTTAGAGAGCCATGGAATGCTTATTGTTATTTTGTCAATTCTTTGAGTTAAATTAGACTTTTCTTTCCATAGAATTGATTGATTTCAAACTAATTTCATGAAGGTATACTTTATATATACATAATCCCACATGTTGATCAATAATGAATGTGTACCTATTCATTCACATGAAACAAACATGTTAGATAAAAGATGAAGTTTTGATTGCATTTATTTCTAATTTTTTCAATCTAATTTGATGTGTTTATCGAAGTAACTATACAAGCCCCGATGATTAGTAAACATAGTATTGTGACCTCGAGCTCTAAAAAATTTCTACCACTCCCCATAGGTTACTAATTGTAAGGAAACAATCTGAAGATGGAGATGAAGACAAAGATAAGGTGTTGTTCTAAAGATGTGGGGATTCGTCATTACACGAGGCAATGACGGGTCCCTCACCTTTGCTTACTACTTGTTTTATACATAGTTTGTTTTGTAAGTGCATTTATTTTTTATAGTTAACCCACATCTTGTGTGGGTCTTGTACTTGTTAGACCTTAAGGAGCTGACACAGTCAAGGATGGAGGATCCAAGAATGGACAGTCCAAACCCTAATGTAGCCAAAACAAAAACAAAATGTAACACAACAATAATAGAGATAGGAAACAACATTCAATTTATTGAAACATATCGGGCTATAAGGCCTTCTCGATTATGGCCAATTTACAAAGATATAAATCCAAGATCTAGCATAGATCTTCTGCAAGCATTAGGCCATTTAATTTCTACCCAAACATACAACTCAAATCCAATACTCAGATCCTCAGATCTGATCTCCTATGATCCCGTTTGATCTGATGCCCTAAGATAAGAACATAACACTACTTAAATACAAAAGGAAACCAATAGGTCATCCACGAAATCTAACATAGGAGATACCAATGACTAAAATTTAGGTCCTCACAATCGCCAATGAGAGATCCAAATTAAATGCATCAAGTTAGCCTCCCAGATCCACAAGAACACTAGTCGTTAAGACAAACTGTCGAGTGTCAGCAAGACTACTGAGTGCCAACAACCAATACATATCAAGCATGCTAGGCATTGCTAAGCAAGAACAATCACCGAGCACCATAGGCATTGCTGAGCAGGTTCTTTCGAGCACCAGAGTTGTTGAGTTCTTCAGCGACCGAGCCTTCCTTCAGCAACCGCGCCCCTTGGCCAACACAACAACTGAGAAACAACACTCCTTCGACCGGGTAACACTTCACCAACTAAGATCAAAACACACCAGGTACTCTCTAAAGAAAATATATTTTTGGGTGATACAGGATTTCCAAGAATCCTAGGATGCTCCTGCATTAGAAACCCCAGGTAAAAGAAGATGTTCCCATAAAGGAAATCATGAACATCTTAAGGGAGTCATAATAGGTATGTCATACCTCTTTTAACCCATATCTCCTCTTGTCCTTCCTTTCATGATGTCTTCAGTATATCCACTATCCCATTTGACAAGTTCATCTACCCTGTACTTTTCTCATCTCTCATGTTTGCAATTGACAATAACTGACTTTAACCATCCTCTATACTGTTGATACCATCAAAATTTTAGTGAACCACATCTTCACCAGACTTACTAATCAACTCGGTATCATCTACATCTCTCTATGTCACTAGTTCATCATCTACTACACTACCTTCATCAAAAGTGCCATCTGCCTCTTAATATATGCAAGTTCCTCATAGATGTCATTCTCTTTAATTTTTCCCTATAGTTTCTCCTGCATTTTACTCATAGGATTAGGTTCATCAACTCTTTTCTCCTCATGTTTGTCACTGTTACTCCGGAGAAAAATATGATAACTCCACATCCCTTAGCCCCTGATTCCTACAAAGGTATCAGTTTATGATTGGATCTCCCCGCCTTACCACATAAGTATTTGTACGACCATAAAACATAACATGTATGTCATATTTCCAAGGTCTACCAATCAATAGATGAAAATAATCGATAGGTACCACATCACACAATATCTCATCATAATAAGATCCAATCTTAAAATTAACAAGGCATTGCTCCTCAATCCTAACCTTAGACACATCTTGTATCTAACTAATTTGATAAGGATTAGGATGTTTCCTCCTTTCCAACTTCAATTTACTAACCATTTCTTCTGAAACAAAGTTTTGAAAACTGCCACCATCAATTAAGACATTACATACCTTGTCATTGCACTTACATCTGGTTCTAAAAAAATTCCTTCTTTGTATTGGTTCACTAACACATGCATCCAACCTCCTAGAGATAAGAACTTCACCTTTCTCTTCAGCATTCACCGTGTCTTCCTCGATAATTAGTGAAACTCTTCTTTTAGGACATTGAAAATCCCTATGACCCTTCTCACCACACTAAAAACAAGTACCCATGAACTCATTTCTCCATCTTCTTCTTTGTCCACCCTTGTAGTTCCTAGTGTTTTGACCACTACCAGATCCTTCATTAGTATTTTTAGGATTCTCTACCATATTAATCCTAGCAGTTGTTTCACCAGTCTTACCACCTTGGTTTCTATTATTTTGTCTTCCCTCAAACCTCTTGTTTATCTTTTCTTCAATCTTTAATGCCATCTGATAAGCATCTCCTATTATTTTCATCTGAACAGTAAGTAACTCTTATTGTATACTAGGTCTCAGGTCATAGATATACCTAGAAACCTTCTCTTTATCAGCGTCTGAATGACCACTCCTAATCAAGATTCTGTAAAACTCCTTGATATACTCTTGCACCGACTTGCTTTCCTACCTTAAACCTTGCATATTCTTAAACATCTCCAATTCATAATCCACCAGAATGAATTTCTTCTTCAACTTCTCAACCATTTGGTTCCATCTGATGATCTTGTATTTACCTCTTTGACTTATTTCCAATTGAACTTCTCTCCACCATATGTTTGCATGAACTTTTAGCCTTGTCTTTGAAAACCAAACTCTATCAGGATCTTCTACTTCTTCATACTCAAAGTATTCATCCATATCATTAATCTAACCGATCAACTCTTCTAGCCTAAGGCTTCTAGCAAATGTAGAAACTTCGATCATAGGTCTTTTCCCAATTTTAGATACAGCTCTCAGAAATCTAGCCTTACTTGGATCTCTGACATCTTCTACATCTTCTTCAAAATGATCTTCTTCTTCAGACTCTTCACCATTTTCTTGGTGTTCTTTAGATACATTCTTTCTTTGCAGATCTCACACCTACTCCTGCAAAACTTGGAAATCTTCAAGATTGACCTCCACCTTAGGTTCTTCTTTTGTAATCTTGCAGTTCTTCTTCGAAGGCATCTTCAAGATCTCTACAACCCTCTGCAAAAAATCACCAACTTTCCAACCCAAGGTCCTGGTGCAAACTACCTCACCTTCGGTGATCTATCCACACACTCAGGAACTTCAGGATTTGATACTACTTGACGCAGTCAAGGATGGAGGATCCAAGAATGGATATTCCAAATCCTGATGCAGCCAACATAAAAACACAACAAAATACAATAATAATAATAGAGATAGGAAACAACATTCAATTTATTGCAACATGTCGTGCTGTAAGGCCTTCTCGGCTATGACCAATTTACAAAGATATAAATCCAAGATCCAGCATAGATCTTCTACAAGCATCAGGCCATTTTCCTTCTTCCAAAACATACAACTCAGATCCTTAGATATGATCTCGTCTAATCTCCTTTGATATGATGCCCTATGCTAAGAATATAACACTACTTAAATACAAGAGGCAACCAATAGGTTGGCCACAAAATATAACATAGGAGATACCAACAACCCAGATTTAGGTCCTCACAATCCCCAATGAGAGATCCAAATTAAATGCCACACTACACAAATTAAATGCATCAGGTCGGCCTCCCAGATCCAAAAGAACACTAGTTGGCAAGCCAAACTGCCGAGTTTCAGCAAGATTGCTGAGTGCCAACAACCAACACATGCTGAGCATGCTAGGCATGGTCAAGCAAGAACGATGACTGAGCACCATAGGCATCGCCAAGTAGGCTCTACCGAGCACCAAATTTTCTAAGTTCTTTAGTGACCAAGCCTTTCTTCAGCAACCGAGCCCCTCGGCCAACACAACAGCCGAGTAACAACACTCCTTTGACCAAGTAACACTTCACCAACTAAGATCTAAACACACCAAGTACCCTCCAAAGAAAATATATTTTTGGGTGATATAGGATTTTTAAGAATCCTAGGATGCTCCTGCATCAGGAGCACACACAACTGAGAGGGGATGAATAAGTTGTACCGCAATATCATCAAACTTTAACCAACTTTAAAACTTTAAACTCAGACATGAATGATAAACATGAAAGCAAGAGAACAACACATAACACCAATGTTTTTGACATGGAATCCCTGTTAGGGGAAAAACTATGGTGGGGATGGAACCCACAAGTTGAATGCACTCTGTTAAAAGTACTATACCTTGTTAGGAATATTACAAAGGGGAATGCACATTCATTCATGCACACTACCTAGAGAACAATGCTCAAATATAAAAAGGATCTCAATCCCAAGAAAGGTTCACTACCTTACAACAATCTCCAATCTTAAATCATAAAGGACATATTTTCCAAGCTAATGAAATGACAAACAACATCTCTAATATGTCAAAATAGTTCCAATGAAGTACAATAAATCTC
The DNA here is from genome assembly GCA_018584345.1 of Thuja plicata. Lineage (NCBI taxonomy): Eukaryota > Viridiplantae > Streptophyta > Pinopsida > Cupressales > Cupressaceae > Thuja > Thuja plicata. Next base: position 1,412,715 of record MU226999.1, read on the forward strand.
TGCCTCAATTGTAGATTCCACTCATACCTCTTCTCTTCAGCATCACACACTATCTCCACATTCTCTCATACCTTCGCAATTACAAAATTATTATATATATATACACATTACATCAATTTATCTCAACTAGGTCAGCTAGGGTCCTAATTACAAAATATTAATATATTACATATCAATACTCAATGCAATCGATTGAATGTCAGCTAAGACATAGCAATGATCCATGATAACATCTCAAACATGCTCCATATTTGTAGATCACGCCACAAACCTTCACAACACGCTACATCACCAAGTTGGCCAAGAACTCATAAGAACATCAACACACCACATGAAACTCAAGGAATCTGATCACATAATCCAATGTGATCTAGCCACACGAATAGGACACGATCAAGAAACATCAGCAATAAATTTAAAATACCAATACATCAACGAGACCATTTATGTCATAGAATTCATTCACTTCTCTGCTTTGTTCATCTGGAACACTAATCAACAACCACTGTCATAAAATAAAATTATCTTTCCAACATCCAAATCATGAACCACTCGAGCTGAGGACACACATCCATGACCTGAACTCACCACCAGGTTAGCAACCAAGAATATTGCATAAGCACACCAATCCAAATACTAAAACACTATCACATTTTGAACAATCATAATAATACTCTTTGATAAAGCCATCATAACTCACTCCAATCAACATATGAACCTATGCCTCTTAAATAGTATCAAGCATAGACATCCAAGAACACAATTTTATGATCGTGGTATCAGATATTCAATATAGTAGTCGTACAACATAAATCATCTCACTGAATAAACCAGGAACATTGTCTTCAACAGTAGGAATGTGTTGACATCAATGACAAAACATTAATGCCCGCACATATATGCATAATCTGACCAACATCTCAGCAATCTCCAATAATATCCCCTTTGGAATTGATGGCAACATATGATGTGAAAAATTCAATTAATGCACAAAGAAATAATATCAACAACAATACCAACAATATGACATATATCTATCGCTAACATACTTATTTTTTACATGAATATCTATCTCCCTTTGACATCAATGGAAAAGACATATGTATGCACTAAATCATTGAGGCCAATGTATCTAAAAAACACATCTCTCAAGAAAATATATTTAAACAAAAAACCTCATGAAATAATCATGAAACATTCACTACACACTACTCTCCCTAAGGAGTAGCCACCAAAATATCAATCCAGAAGAATGAAAGCTTTGTAACCACACTAGAGTAATGCAACTCAATGCATCTCTAGCTTTGATTAGGAGGGGAAATCACCCCAAGCTTGCCTCAGAGATACTTAAAAGTATCCTTTGGCAAGGGCTTCATGAATATATCTACAATATGCTCTTTAGTAAATACAAAGTCCAATCTGACTTCTTTTTCACTGACATTGTCTCTCAAGAAATGATGTTTGATAAAAATATTCTTTGTCTTTGAACTCAACATAGGGTTCTTTGAAATATTGATAGCACTTGAACGATCACAATAGATAGCAATAGGCTCATCAATAGTCACTTTGATATCTTTCAACATTTTCTTCATCCATGTTAATTGTGTATAATTAGTAGCACCAACAACAAGTTTCAGCAATAGATTGTGATATATAATTTTGTTTCTTACTTGCCCATGAAACTAATCTCTTTCCAAAAAATAATGCTCCACCACTAGTGATTTTTATGTCATCCACATTACCTTCCCAATCCGCTTTAGTATATGCACTCAATGTGAAATCATCATCTTTACCATACCATAAGCCATAATTAGTTGTTCCCTTCAAGGATCTGAATATCCTCTTAATAAGATGTGATTTCTTCAGTTCTTCTTGAAATCTAGCAACAATGCAAACAACATTCATAATGACTGGTCTAGTTTGTGTCAAATATAACAATCCAGTGAACATTGATATGTATCTAGTCTAATTTGCATTAGGTGTATCATCAATATTTGTCAGCTGACAACTAGTAATTATATGTTTACCAACAAGTTTTGAATCATCTGTACCAAATTTCTTCAACAATACTTTTACATACTTAGATTGAGAAATGAAAATACTTTTATCTATTTGTGTAATTTGTAGTCCAAGAAATAATTTCATCTCACCTATCATAGACATCTCAAATTCCTTCTGCATCTCATCATAAAATTCTTCACTCAAATTATCATTTCCATAAAAAATGATATCATCCACAAAGACTTCAACAATCAAAATGTTATCATCAACAACTTTGGAATATAAATTACTGTCAACATTACCTTTATTGAAACCAATTTTCAATAAATACTTATCTAACCTCACTTACCAGGCTCTAGGGGCTTTCTTTAATCCATATAAAGCTTTCTTCAATCGGAAAACCTTGTCTTCTTTATCAGTCAAGGAAAACCATCTGGTTTCTCAATGTATACTTCTTCCAACTCCCCATTCAAGAATGCAGACTTAACATCCATTTGATATTCCTTGAAATTTTTGTAAGTAGCATATGCAAGAAACATTCTAACAACTTCAATTCTAGCAATAGGAGAAAAGGTCCCCTCAAAATCAATACTTTACATATGATAATATCCCTTACAGACAAGTCTGACTTTGTTTCCAACCACTTCACCATCTTCATTCAATTTATTTCTGAATACCCATTTAGTACCAATCATATTCTTATCCAAGGGTCTAGGAAAAGGAATCCATGTCTTATTCTTTTTAATTTATTCCAATTCTTCTTCCATTTCTTTAACCCAACTATCGTCTTTGCATGCTTCAATAACATCCTTAGGCTCAATTTTAGAAATCAAACAAACTTCATTCCTATCAAATTTTCCTCTTGTGTGAACACCTTTGTTTTCATCACCAATAATTTGATTCTCTGAATGATTTAACTTTACATACCTTGGAGTCTTCGGATTTGCATTTGTAGAAGACTCTTGTGTTTCCAACTCTTCCTCATCTCCAACTTCTTCATTCTACTCTACCGATCCATTCTGATTCTATGCTTGCACAATATGACTTTCATCTTCATCATTTGATTCATAATTACAAGATCTAACTTGTTTCTGAAAACTTTCATCCACTTTCACATTAGCACTCTCAATAATCTTTCTCAATCTATGATTATACCATTTGTACGCTTTGCTCTTTATAGAATATCCAAGAGATATTCCCTCATCACTTCTAGGATCGAATTTTCCTAAATCTTCATCTCTCTTAATGTAACATTTGCTTCCAAAGATTTTGAAATACTTCACTAGAGGGTTTTGATAGAAGAATGAGTTATCCATGAGATGTATTATATTTAGTATTGTTCTGAGTGGTTGGCCCCTTAAACATGCTACCAATATATTGTAGTGTAAACCTATCATTTTGATGTAATATTATTTTGATGTTTGCGTCTACAACATTTAATTTTTATGTTTTGGTTATTTGGCTAACCCTTTGCAATGAGGTTTAAATTAGATAAATAGGAGTATTAAAGATGATACCTACCTACAATCCAAATAATTAAAGCCTCATGAACCTCTACCGCTCAATCTATTAACACTATTACAATACATATCTTCACTTTTAGAATGGGATCATCCAACCTCTAAGTTATACTAAGCTCCATTTGTCTTATAGTTTGAGGATGCGAATAGCACAACTTACAATTTTTCATACTCCCTCGACCTAGAAACCAATTACAATATTCACGAGGAACATTACATTTATCAAATTTCCTTAATGGAGTATGAAATTGAGATTCTTTTTATTTTTGTAAATGTTGTCCTTTCGATGAGATTAAGGGTGATTCTTTCACCTCTTTAAAGACTTGTGAAACTCTCTCCAAATCTCCATGATTTGTGATGAACAAATTTTTTAGCTCTTTTGTTTCAAGGAATATTTGATCTTTACCAATGTTCGAGTAAAGACTTTGCTCTTGTATTACTCTACATTGAAATATTACTTATTTTATCCTTCAATTTCTTCTTCGAAATTAAATAAAAAATAACCTCATGACACATTTAAAAAATACAAGAAAATCAAAATATTTGACTTATTTTCACATACTTTCTCTTTAATTAATATTATTAAAAACCTATAAACCAAATTTAACTTTGGTAAACCTGAATATTATTAATCTTATCATTAATAATAGTATCATCTTATGTTTCTTATTTATAACTTTATCAATAGTTTTCTTATAAATACTACCTGCCATTTAGTTGATGTATATGAATCCACTTCCTTGGCATATTCTCCACCTACGAGTTGAGTTAGCTAGAATCTCGGAATGTTGACATAATGTTGCCTTTTTCAATATCAATTTTCTTTATTACTTTACACGTGTATTTGACTTCAAATGCAATTAAGTTGAGCACGATTCTTGTGAAGTGAAAGTAGGTCTCATTTGACTGATCGAACGCTCCAAAGGTCTTGGTGTCTCCACGTGTTGTGGATTCTTCCTTTTAATTAGGAGTTTCATTACTAGTTATTATTCTCATTATGTGGAAGGTTTTTTAGGTAGCACCCACCTTTGTATTTTATTTTTTTATAGTTGGTGCAAACAAAGAAATAATAGCATTGCATCTATTGAATTTCAATCAATTTAGTATTAAAGTAATAGCATTTGAATATTCTTATTTAGTTGTATATTAACTTCATTGTTGTTAGGTGTGAAAATATTTTACTTAGAAATATTTTAAAAGTTAGAAATATTTTACTTAAATAGTCTTATTTAGTTGTATATTAACTTCATTGTTGTTAGGTGTGAAAATCTTTTGTTAGAAAATTGAGTGATTAAATAAAGTTGTTTAAATTCTCATTTTATTATTAAAGTTTTTTTTTTTTGACATTGTAATTGTCTTTTAAGTTGGCTTGAATGAGTTCACACTTTACATAACTAAGCTTATACAAATATGTGTCTTATATATTACAATTATAATGGGAAAACACTTGACAAATTGAAAAATTCCCTGAGCATAAATATCGAAAGTCATTTTTTAAAATATTTTTTACAATTTAATTTTTTTGCATTTTTGGAGGCACTCGAAGCTACATTTGGGTCACCGAGGCCTAAAAAATGTTAATAAAAATTGAATTTAATTTTTTGAATTTTCTTTGTAATTATCCACATCTAAACTATTCATTTTGGATTCCAGAGAGATTGATGACTCCTAGAATTCTCTCCAAACTATATAAACTAAAATTTGAAAACTAATAAAGTATCATTTTGGAGTTGCATACATCTCTTTCGAGTTTATTATTGTTAAATTGTACAATACATAGAATGTTACAACACTGCAAGTTATACACTAGGCATTGTTATCTAATTCATAATTTGGATCAGTCGTATCAAAGCTTGTTTGCCCTTGTATGTCCCATTGAACACTGACATCATACAAAAGGCTCAAGTTTTTGACTAAGGGTAAAACATGTTATGAAGGGACCAAAAACCCAATTTATAAAATATTTCCATAAGGATACTTATAGCCAACCAACAACCATCCTAAACACAGAAAAACACAAGCAATAAAAAAACTAAAACAAGCAAAGCTAGGAATACTACTAGACTTTCTTGAGGACATTTGCCACCTCATCCTTTAGAAAATTCAGATTTTGATACAAATTTTTTTATGTCCAGCAAATCACTTTTAGCAAGCTCTACAAACTTCTTTAAATATCTTTGTGTACGAGTACAGGGGCCCTTCTTAGAAGCACCCTAGATGTTCTTGTCTACACTCTCCAAATCCACAAATGCATTGTCAAGTGACTTCTAGAACTAAATTTTCTGTCACTTCTCCACTAGGCATGTAATGCTTTCACCACTATTGTATATAGCCTTGGAACTCAATTTGACTAGCTCTACTAGTTGTCATTTATCTTTTTCATCTTCATCTCTACCCTAGCTATGTGTCCTTTGTGGTAATTTTTGAGGGTAGTGACGTCTTTGGCCACATTCTCCAAAAGTCCCAACATCTTCTTCTTATCACCCTCCAATCTAGAGGTGTCACTTCTATTTTAGATGGAAGCTATGTTACTTTGCATTGACCAAATTTTAAACTTAATTTTATTAATCTCTAAGAAGAGACATTTTGACATCTAAAATTGGTCCACTATAGCATCCTTAGTAACCCTTAATAAGTCCTCTAGATCGTCTCTACCAAAAGAGAAAAAAAGGGGGTCCTTTTGCATATAACGTGGAAAAGGGGGGTCATTTTACATATAACATGGAAAAGGAGGGCGCAATTATCTTTGATCGCCAATATTATGAAGAGAAGGGGGTGAAGGGGCACCTAGATGGGGGTTAACCTCCTCAACCTCCATTGAATTACCATTTTCCCTAAATCCAAAATATTACCTTTCCTCGTCAATTAAAAACCAATAGAGCCCTTCCCCAAAAAACATCACCAATAAAGCCCTCATCCCTCAACACTAAAGCTTCCCCTCCAAATGTTTTCCCCTTTTTCTTCCTTTTATTTTCCTCAATTGACTAGGAAGCTTCTTCTTCCTAGGTGTCCAAATCTTCACTGACAATTTTCCATTCCACATCCTTATAACCCTCATCACCAGACATCATTCTCATTCCATCTCTTGAATTAGAACACGATACTTCCTCATCCATGAGGGAAGGAGAGACACTCTTGTGTATCATAGCATTGGAGGAGGGTCAAAGATATTTGACATGATCTATAATGATAAGGATTAAACCCTCATGTAGGAGTGGGTTCCTTGCATTTTTGGTGTGATCTTAAATCGTGATCTTAAATCCCAAGATCAAGGGATGCAAGCAAATAGTATGGAAAAGAAACCATGTGTTTGTGTGTAAAGTGATTCAACAAGGGAAAATGGAAAAAATGATAGGTGTATCTTCCATATAAAGTAAAATACTACATTATTACATTTTACACCACATACCATAGCTCCTTCAGAGACTTGACTACATATCCATCTTAATCTCTTAACCAACTGCTTGCCTTCCTATCCTTTGATGAAGTATTGGACTACTATTTTAAACAAATTCCTATACCCAAAGATCTTCCTCCTATTAGAATAGTCCCAAAGGATAACTAAGAGGGGGGGGGTGGGTGAATCAATTATCAACTAATTCTATTCTTTTCTTTTATCAACTTCAGAATACAATAAAGTAAATGCACATTCAGATAACACAATAGATAACACCACAATTTGGTTATGGGGAAACCAAATGGTAAAAACCCCAGTGGGAATTAACACCCACAATAAACTATACTTGTTTATAATAATCCCTGTTAGAAGATCTTGCAACCCTGTTAGGAGTTGTTCTTTACAATGCAATAAGTATAGTGACCTGGTTAAGGGTCTGACCCTGTTTGGAGTCTTTCACAAATAACCCGGTTAAGGGTGAGGACTCACTATCCAAAAGCTCACTTCTTCAATGGTGAAGGCTACAACCTTCTGTAGAACATATATGCACTATATTTGAAGATGAACTGTAGAGTAGACCTGTTGTCTTGATCAGTTCTAGTGTATTGTAATCTTTCACTTCTTCTTCACATAGATCCTTGATGAATGAAACTCAAATGATATTCTGCTCTACACTTTTCCTGTATCTTTTCTTATCATTCACACTTAGCATTCCTCAAATGACTTTCTATAAGTATCTTACTTAAAGTATAAGATCAAGGGACCTGTTAGACAACTCTTCATAACATCCTTATTGGCTTTACTAATCACGCAAGCATAATTACAACCGCGCAATATAAACTGAATAAACACGACGCTTCACTAAGTCGGCTTCACCAAATTAACTCTATCTTTGCAATCTTGTTGAAACACATTAGGCACCTTTAGATAACTGTCTTCAACTCATAACTAAACTTGAATATACACACGCATATCCTGAAGATAGGCGCAACTCAAGAACCGATGCAATACATCAGCTTTTTACAGACAAACACCAGAAATTGTAACTGCCACTGACAGAATTACACAACACAACTGAAACTTCATATCTGAGTCTGCGTGTATGAAAAAAATATCAACAATATGTCTACCACAAGAATATAACCGCACAAAACTTGATATCATCATTCTGATAAGTACATACAAAACACTACTGTATATTATATGTTGTCATCAATGACAAACATACAATCAACTAGCTGCCAGAAGTAAATCTCCAACAATCTCCCCCTTTGACATTGATGGCAACATATGATATTAAAAACATCTTCAACACATGGTGTCTTCTTTCTTTTTACAATCTTCTCAATATCCTCATCAAATATTCCTCTATACTGCTGCAGTTCCTCTGTCTGTGTTTATACTCCCCCAGAGTATATATATATATATATATATATCATCATTTGGGTATTTGTAAAATTACCACCATAATTTCACAGTCTTTTGAACTTTCTAACCATATATATTTTTTTCTATTTTTGGACAACATTAACATATTAAAATTGTTTTACCAGTGTCTCCATAGCTCTAAAAGACATCTACTTGTACCATTTTCTTAACAAATTTTGTTCTACTTGACCAAATTTAAAACAAATTATATATTACTATTGTGTACTTGATTCTATACACTTAAAAAAATACATTTTTGATTATTTTGATGCAAGTTATGCCCAGCGCACGAACATACACCTGATTTTTAGGATGTGACCACTTCAAAAAATAAAATAAAAATTACTCAACAAATAATTATAGAACTATGCTTCCCCTTACTATATACTCCCCCTTTGACATCAATGGCAAAGGGCGCCATAAACAATGAAGCACAGGTACTACTCCAGAAGTAGAGTAGTCAACCATTCATCAGTCACTTAATGACTGATGTTTTTGCTGCTTTATGTAATTAGACTCAGGAGAGGGAATTACTCCCAACTTCTCCCTGAGATACTCAAAAGTATCTTTTGATAAAGGCTTTGTGAAAATATTTTCCAACTGTTCTTTGGTGTTCACATAGTCCAATTTTACTTCATTATCTGCAAATTTTTCTCTAAGAAAATAGTATTTAATCTCAATGTGCTTTGTCTTTGCATGCATCACAGGGTTCATGGACATGTTGATAGTACCGGTGTTATCACAATGGATAACAATAGGATTGTCAACCTGTATACCAAAATATTTAACCATTTTCTTGATCCATACCATTGTTGAACAATTCAATGCTGCTGCAACATAGTCACTTTCTGCTGTCGACTGAGAGATACAATTATGCTTCTTTCTTACCCAAGAAACCAACCTATCTCCAAGAAATAATGATCCTCCAGAAGTACTCTTCCTATCATCAAGACAACCTGCCCAATCTGCATCTATATACACATGAAGTTGTACATTCTCTGATTTAGGATACCATAAACCATAGTCTATAGTTCCCTTTAGATATTTGAATATTCTCTTTATTGCCATGAGGTGATTCTGTTTTGGTTCAACTGTAAATCTTCCAACAATTCCAACTGCATTAGATATGTCTGGTCTAGATTGAGTAAGATATATAATATTTTCCAATCATAGACTTATATAATGTCTTGTCAACTGCTGCATAATCATCTTCATTGGAAAGCTTGCTTCCTGTTATCATAGGAGTGCATACTGGCTTACGGTCTTCCATATTGAAAATCTTCAATATTTCCCTCACATATCTGGACTGATTTATGAATATTCCTTTATCTGTCTGTTTTATGTTCAATCCCCAAAAGTATTTTATAGGACCAATCATGCTCATTTCAAATTCATTCTACATTTCTTTTGCAAATTCTGCACTAAGCTTGTCATTACCTCCAAAGATAATGTCATCAACAAGTAATAGTCCATCAGGTGTCTCTCTTATAAATAGGTTACAATTTTATGCTCCTTTCTTAAATCCAATCCTGGTAAGATAACCATCTAGTCTCTCATACCAAGCTCTTGGGGTCTGTTTAAGTCCATAGAGTGCTTTCTTCAATCTACATACCATGTCTGGTTTATCTGACATATTAAATCCTTCAGGTTGTTCTATGTATACTTCTTCCTTCAAGTCTCCATTCATAAAAGCTAATTTGACATCCATTTGATATACTTTAAAATCCTTGAATGTTGCATAAGCCAAGAATAAATTAATGGCACAGAGGCAAATGTGTCAGTGTAATCTATCCCTTCCCTCTACACATATCCTTTACACACTAGTCTTGCTTTTTTTTGACCACTATACCATCTTCATTCATCTTGTTCCTGAATACCCACTTTGTTCCAATCACATTTTTGTCACTGGGTCTAGGGACCAATTCCCATGTATCATTTTTTATTATATGATCTAATTCTTCTTCCATTGCTTTCTGCCAATCAGAATCCTTGCAAGCATCTTCAACATTTAAAGGTTCAATCTATGAAAGTAAACATACCTCTTCATCCACTGTTAAAATTTTTGCTTTTGATCTAGTCAAAACATTGCTGCTTTGATCTCCAATGATATCATCTTTTGAATGATAGCTAGATGTAAAATTTGAAACTTTTGGTGTAACATCCCCATCTGTAATCTATGATACTTCTTTGCTTGATTCAGGTTCATTACATGAAACATCAATGCAATCAAACATTTCTTCAATAACAGTGTCTTTATTGCTAGGCCTGGGTTCATCTTCAATCATAGGTGCATATTAATAGTACCTTTCTTGAACCATGAACTTCTCATCAATATTTACATGAGTACTTTCAATTATCTTCTTTAATCTCAAATTAAAACATCTGTATGCTTTGCTTTTAGTAGAGTAACCAAGGAAAATACCTTCATCGCTTCTAGCATCAAACTTACCAACACCATCATCTCTCTTGATGTAGCACTTGCTGCCAAATATTCTGAAGTATTTTACTATAGGTACATTACCAAGCCAAAGTTCATAAGGCGTCTTATCCATGCCTAGCCTTAGTTGAGTTCTGTTGATAGTATAGACTGCTGTATTGACTACATCTCTCCAATAGGTGTGCACAACCTTTCCTTCGATCATCATAGTGTGTGTTGTATCAAGTATGATCCTGTTCCTTCTTTCTACTATCCCATTTTTCTGTGGGGTTCTGGGTGCACTCAACTGTCTTTTAATTCCATGTTCTTCATAGTAGTCATAAAACTGATTAGAGGTGAATTCTCCTCCTATATCTGATCTCAGACATTTTAGTTTTAATCCAGATTCATTCTCCACTTTGGCTTTGAATATTTTGAACTTCTCGAAGGCTTCAGACTTCTCCTTTAAGAATGCAACCCACATCATTCTTGAAAAATCATCAACGAAAAAAATGAAATACCTTTCTCTGTAATATGATCTGGTTTGAGTAGGACCACATAAATCTGTATGCACTAGGTCTAACTTGTTTTCAGCTGAGTTCTACTTGCTTCTGAAAGAACTCCTTACATGCTTTCCCATAACACATTCTCTGCACATTGTGTCAACTAGTCTTGCAATACTTGGAAGATCTCTTATTTCCTTGACATTGCTTATCTTTACTATATTATCAAAATTGATATGACAGAGTCTCTTGTGCCATAACCAACTGTCATCCACTTTTGCAACAAAACAAATTACATCTGAATTGAGCTGAAAAACATTACCTTTTGTCTTTGAGCCTAATGTAATCATATCTCCTTCTTTGTTGCTAATAATGCATTTGTTATCTTTGAATTCCAAATGATAACCTTTGTGAAGTAGCTTTCCAAAACTTAGTAAATTTTGATGTAATCCATCAACATACAGAACATCATCTGTCTTGTTCTTTCCATCCAGGGTGATGGATCCTCTGCCTATGATAGGTTTAGGAGTGTTATCTCCAAATCTAACCATACCACCTTTATACTTGTCTAGATGAACAAATCTATCTTTATCACCTGTCATGTAATGAGAGCATCCACTGTCAATGATCCAATCAATTCTGATGTCTGCTTTGGAAATTAGGGCTAATTCTTGTTCTTCTTCAATATCCATTTCCTCAAGCAATTTTTCCATGTCTTTAAGGGCAACGAATCCAATTTCATCTTCTCCTGAATCTTCATCAGTTACACCTTCTTCAGCATGATAGCATTCCTTCCTGTATTTAGGTTTATAATTAGATATGAATTTCTTTACTCTTGTAGGACACTTGGATGTAAAGTGACCGATCTTGTTGCATGAAAAACATTTGAATGGAAGCTATCCTTCATGTTTCCCTTTGCCTTTCTTTTCTCTTTTAGCAATCATGGCAATGATTTCTTCTAGTTCTTTATAAACTTCTTCTTTCTCATTATTGCTAGAGATGTGAGATTTCTTAGCATGGACTGAAGCTTTGAAGGTTGTTTCACTTTTAGGTTCAATCTTCAATCTTGATATCTTCAATGTAGAGATTTTATTGATCAAAGTCTCTCTCTTGAAGTCTTATGAAAATTGCATGGTTTCCTTTATAATAATGATCTTGTTCTCATAGTCTGATGTTAAAGTAGTCAACAGTTTGTCCATTATATCTTCTTCTGATATTTCTCCACCATTGTTTCTGATTCCAAAAATTGCTTCATTTATCCTTTGATTATAGGCTCTGATGTTTTCTTCAGGTAACATCTCAAGACTGTTGTATTTCATTTTCCATGTTTTCCTACGTGCATTCTTTGCTTGAACATCTCCTTCAAACATGTCTTCTAAATACTTCCATATTGTGTATGCCTTGCCTAATTTCTTGATCTCAGAAAATTCATTGTCAGATAGTGCACTTATAAGGGCTTCTTTGGAAACTGCATTAGTTGTGAATGTATCCTTTTGTTTACTAGTAGCATCATCTCTTGATAGGTCTTTTAGAGAGGGAATAACAAATTCTTGTGTGGCTATCTCAAAGATGTCAAAACCAACACACTGTAGATGTGTTATCATT
>MU226999.1:1427487-1440532 GCA_018584345.1 Thuja plicata
AGATCATTCTGAGCACATACAAAAATTACCAAAAATAGTAACTTTCCATAAATAGCAGCTCTGCACAAAATAGCCCTTATTGAATATAAAAACATAAATATTTTTGGGTGATGCAAGATTGCTCTTATACCCAGGATGCTCCTGCATCAGTAACTGCCACTAACAGAATTACACAAAACAATTGAAACTTCATATTTGAGTCTGCGTGTATGAACAAAACATCAAAAATATGTCTACCACAAGAATATAACCATGCAAGGCTTGATATCATCATTCTGATAAGTACATATAGAACACTGTTGTATATTATATGCTGTCATCAATGACAAACATACAATCAACTAGCTGCCGAAAGTAAATTTCTAACACCTCCCTTAATTCAAGAGGCCAATTACTTCTACAATGAAATCCTAAGTGATCTCAACACCCTTTCCATAAACTGTAAGAGTTCTATCCTTCCACCTTCTGAAAATATTTTATTAATCTTTGGATCATAACCATGGAGGCATCCTAGGTAATTTCTTACTCTAGCCTTCTATAAAATAATCCAAACCCTCTTGTACCATTTAACATCATCATAGGTGTTAGATTCTAACCTATTTCACCACCCATTGAGAGAAGAAGCCTACATGTCACAATTAGATATTTACCCCACTACAAAACCACCATTCTCAACACACTTAAAACCATGAACTATACTCCCCAAAATGAGAAACAAGCCTAAAAAATGCTCACAATCCATGTGGCAATTATGACCTCATAGGGGTAATCAATTTTTTCATTACGATCAAAATTTATCTAAAATCTAATGGGGATATTGGGAAGGACCAAAAAATTAAGATACATTGTCATATTTTCTAGTAAGAAAATCAAATCTATGATGCCTTACACATTTGGCAGAAGGGGTTCATTCCTCTGTCAACAAAGCATGTTACTCCTAGAGACCCCAATATTGGTAAAATCATCTTCCAATGTATTCCACCCCTAATAAATGTGTGAGATAAAGACCTTATTAAAAGAATTGATTAGCATAAGAGTATCATTAATTAGGATCTCAATAAAACAACTCAACTTTTGAATCTTTTTCAAGCATTGAATTATATTAAGGGAATCATTTTTTATCCAAACTCTCTTGTACCCCTGAGAATGAGCCAATTTTAAGCTATAATAAGTAGCAACCACTTTAGATTGGTAATTAGTCTAGATTCCCAGAGGGAGTGCCATTGTTGATAGAAGTTGACAAAAATCATCTCTCAACACTCCCCCACAACCAAGAGGCCTCATATTTCCCTTGCTTGCTCCATAAAAATTGGTTTTGATCCACCCTAGATTGGAATACACCAAGAAATACTTTATCCAAAAGCTTTAGGTCTCCAAATGTCAGAGGAAATAGCATTCTACAAACCCCATTTCTGGGGAACCTGCAAACCACAATCATCCATTGTCACACTTGGAAAGTTAAAATTAATATCAATTACTCTAGCCATGAAATTTTCCTTAACAAATTGAAAAATTATAGAAAAAATAATGGAGGAGCTTAAGGGAGATTTTCTAAAAATATGGTTGTTCATTTCCTTCCAAATTCCCCAAGAAACATGTAGAAGAATAAGAGACCAAATGAAGGAAAGGGCAAAATTGTGAAAAGGGGCAGACCTTTAGCTCCACAAATCACTCAAAGAAAAAGGGGAAATGCAAGAAAGGTTCCAAAAACCAAAAATATGAGACCAAACCTCCCAAAAAAGAAACAATCCACAAGTATATGAAAAGCACCCTTCATTTCATGGAGCCAAAGTAAACATGTGTTGGCCAAAGATAAACCTCTCAAGCAAATATTATGATCAATCATTAGTACCTTATTTTGTAGGAGGAGCCAAAAAAAAAGTGTTAATCTTAGAAATTAATAGAGTTACAAAAAAAGACCCAAAAATGGGGAGTAAAATAAGGGTGGACAAGATGAAAGAAAAAGCAAAGGAAACCAAAAAGTTCCCATAGTGGAGGGACTCCAAACCACATGATCACAAGCAAGTAAATTACGGATATCAGTATGGTCCAACGTAGGTTGGAGGTCAAGAAGGACCACATCCATTGCCACAATATTTTTCCATTTACCATTGTAAAAATAATCTTCCACCTTATCGCCAAAAAGCCTAATACAAATTTGCTTGAAGGAGCTAAGATTAGCAATCTCAAAAAGGGGGAAATGGCACAACCACTAGTCATCCCATATCCTTATGGTTCTGTCATTACCACGAGACCACTTAAGACCTTTAGATATGTGATGTGTAAATGTTGTAACTTCAAGAATGCTGCACACAACCACTCAATACGACTTTATATCAACATATTAGCATCAAATTTAACCAAATTTAACCAATAAACATGTCAAAAATGTCCTATTGCTTCCTAGCTAGAATATTTTCAAGAATTACATAAGATGATCTTAGATTAAGCATGAATTCTTAGCAAAGAGATAATCTAGGATGGAAGATTTCATATGAAAATGCCTAAAATGTATGAAAAGATGTTCAATTATGCTATATTTATGGTCAAATGCATGAAATTGAACTATTTAGCTTAATAACAAATGAACTAGATTATGCTAGAATGAAATTGACATTAATTTGATGCTAAAATGCACTATTCACCTAGATGAAATGTGCTAGAATGACTGCATTATATAGATTTTCTTGGAGGGAAAAGGCTTCAAATTCAAATTCAGATTTGACGGTTGAGATGCATCCATGAGGGATGGTTAAGATCAAAGCTCAATTGATCCATGTTATTACCTCTTATTGGTTGGAGGTTTGACTTTTGAGGCAAGTTGAAGGAATATTAATGTTTTGATTTAATTAATTTCCTTAGCCATGTATTTTTTTATTATGATTTGATTTAAATGACAAAGATTAATTGATGAATTAATGCCTCTTGGTGATTGATCTTGGATTCTTTATTTTTAATGAATTATATATTTAAACTAATCTAGTTCAATTATATAATTATTATTAGCTTTGAATTAAAAGTCTTGATTAGGACCTGGGAGACTTGATTTGAGATTAGGGATTCTGAGTTCATCAGACCATTTTCATGTGATTATAGTTTCCCCTCTTTGAATTGATGTGCGATCAACGTGTTGATTCAAATAACATCTATTGTTGACTAGTGATTGAATAGATGGATATGAAGCGATGAAATATTCTTGATTTAGAAATCGATTCCGAACTTGACAGAACGAAAAGCGATTGAAGCTTGCTGGAGATTCTAGATTTCTTAATGAAACTAATGTGATGACCAGAGGATCAATTTGATGTGGTGCAATGAAATTAATGCCCGAGCTTATTTTGATGTCAGATGATAGATTGAGACCAGCATAACCAATTTGATGTGAAACAATGAAATTGATTACTTGTCTAATTGTTGAGGATAATAACACCTAATCAATTTGATGTGAAGCGATGAAATTGATTACTGTTACAGAGATGTCTGAAATCTTGATCAAATACTCAGTTTGATGTGAAGTGATGAAAGTGATATCTTTCAAGACATGATTTAGAAAGATTTACCATACACCTGATTTGATGCGATGCGATGAAATTGATTTCTAGTAAAGATTTAAACAAATGATCAATTTGAAGCGAAGTGTTGAAACTGATCACTTTTGAGAATTTGATTGAGATAACTAACTTGATATGGATCCTGATGAAGTCACTTATCTCCTGATGTTACCATGAAGAAACTACCAATTTGATGTAGTACATTTAAATTGATATCTCCACTGATGTTTACAACTTGAATTTTGATAAGAGCGAGTAATTTGATGTGAAGTGATGAAATAACTCATTCCAAGATTAGCTGATTTTATGATTTAGGAATGTCAAATTGATATGATGTCTGATGAGGATTCCCCCAGCTGTTGGAAATTTGATTTTCTTGATAACTTGATTGATTGTAGAGTCAAATCAGAATTTAATAATGCCCTAGTTATTGAAATGATTTGGTAACACCATCACTTGATTAAGGATGATTAATTATGCCCCATTGGAATCAAAATGGACATGAGATTGCTTGATTTCCAAGTGAAAACATCCAGATTAGATTGATAAGCTTGGAATGGAGATTTTTATTCCAATAGAAAAGATAGTGGTGAGAACCACGAAGAAAATGCTTCTCATTGGGTCAAAATCAGATTCTGTAGGATGAAGATAGAGTAAAAAAGGTGCAAGTGATGAGCAATAGTTTTGGTGAAAAGTTTGAAATTAATTACCCCCAAAAAGGAGATTAAATAGGGTAAAAATATTAAAATTACTATTCACTAGGCACTTGATTTCAAATTAGGTCTTCTGAGTTCATCAGACCATTTTCAGGTGATTAGATTTGCCCCTCTTTGATTTGATGTGTGATCAACGCATTGATTCAAAGAACATATGATGTTGACTGGCGATTCAATAGATAGATATGAAGCGATGAACTATTCTCAATTTAGAAATTGATTTCGAACTTGACTAAACAAAAAATGATTGAAGCTGTTGGAAATTCTAAATTTCTTGATGAAATTGATGTGATGACTAGTGGATCAATTTGATGTGGTGTGATGAAATTGATGCCCCAACTTGTTTTGATGTCAGATGATAGATTGAGACCAGAATAATCAATTTGATGTGAAGCGATGAAACTGATTACCTGCTTGATTTTTAGCATAATAACACCTAATCAATTTGAAGTGAAGTGATGAATTTGATTACTGCTACAGAGATGTCTAAAATCTTGATCAAATACTTAGTTTGATGTGAAGCGATGAAACTGATTACCATTACAGAGATGTCTAAAATCTTGATCAAAAAATCAGTTTGATGTGAATCAATGAAACTAATATCTTTCAAGACCTGATTCAGAAAGATTGACTAGATAACTAGTTTGGTGTGATGTGATGAAACTGATTTCTAGCAAAGATTTGAACAAATGATGAATTTGATGCGAAGCGTTGAAATTGATCACTGTTGAGAATTTGATTGAGATAACTAACTTGATATGGATCCTGATGAAGTCACTTATCTCTTGATGTTCCAATGAAGAGACTACCAATTTGATGTAGTGCGTTTAAATTGATATCTCCACTGATGTTTACAGCTTGAATTTTGATAATGTGAGCTATGAAAATTAGAAGTAAGGGAGCATAATAATGAATCAAAACACTTAATGACTAATAATCTAAACTAAATATATGCTAAGACATAAAATGAAAAATTGAAATAAGCTAAATGAAGAAAGTGAAAACCTCCTACAAGCTCATTATAACTCCATTTTGTTCATTGGATTTGCACATTTGTTGTGGATGTGTGCTCATGGATGTGCTTCATGCTTTAAGCTTCAAGATGTGATCTCAAACTGACATTATAACTCTTCTCTAAAATATGGATTTATGATTTTCTCTAAAAATAGCATTATAAATCTACATGGAAGGTGGATTGGAATTGTGAAGGAATGAGGTTTCTTTTATAGAAAATGGGTGAAGAATCAAGGGTTAGGATGCAAACCCAAGGAGAGCCTCAGATGCACCTAGAAGAGAGTGTTAGCTCTTTTTCTTGTAGAATCAATTACAATAGCAATAAATGCCCGACTCTCTTATACCCAAGTTAGATTCTCACAGGGAAAAAGGCTAATTAACAAGGATGAAAAATCCTTCTAAACTTTGGGCTCCACATACCTAGGTGGGTGCACCTTTGGGAGAATGTTATCTTTCAGCAGTTTTAATAGTGGATTAAGGATTTGTGATCCTCCTTTTTATGCCATTAGGCTTAGGAAGGCTAACCTATTGATTAACTCTTCATGGAATAAAAAAATGAATTGTACTGAATACAATTAGCTATTCATGTACTTGAGATAACATAAATATAAAGATTGATTAAATTTGAATTGATGATAACAACCACCTGTCAGCAATTTGACTAGTGCCTAATCATGGGTGATAGAGTCAAAATAGAGCATACATATATTAAAGATAATCAATGGAAATACAAATGAACCCCAGATAGAATTCCTTACAAACTATCCTCTCATCCTCACACCCCTGTATCCAATCCCTGCATAAACTCTAACCCTGTGCAGTTATCTGCAAGATTTAAAACTCTCCTTAAAAGCAACTCACAGACAAGAACATGGCTACTTTATAACCATTATACTCAAAATGCCTTACAAATTGAACATACAAGAATTAATAGCAAATGCAAGAAGACATCATTGATATCAAAATGGAGATTCCATTGTATTTTATTAAAGTAAATTTGATATCAGTACATTCAAAAGATTCAAAACTGACATTCAGACACAATTCAGTAGTCTGCCTTGTTGTCTTATTTTTACCATCCCTGTTACAATATTAGAACTTGATACTTATAGACAGCCACAATCATCTTGGAATCCTTTTGGAAAATAAGGATGCAACAAGCTACAGATGACTGGCCTAGAGGACAAAATACAGTTTTCAGATGAGACAAAATTTCAGGTGGATGGGGGTAACAAATCTTTGCTATTAGCCAAGTAATCTTTTGTCCTATGAGCGCCTGAATGCTTGAAGTTGCTCTAAGGTGGCTCGGTCCTTGTCATCTAGATTTTTTTCTCTGGTTGATGTAGAGGCCCCAATATCTGATTTGTTCAAACTGCTCAACCTCTTTGGTGTTAGTTGTCCCCTTTATGTTTACTGTCTCATGCTACCGGGGTGACTATACCATATTTGCTAACCCATGTGGTGAACACCTCATCACTTGGCCAGTTGAAACTGAGGACCTCATCTTTCTGGCTATTGAACTCTTCCCAGTCATCATTATCTTTCTCAACTTCTGCCTCCTAGGATTCAAAAAATGCCTTGGCTTTGTTCAAAATATCTATAGTTAACACAAACCAGCTAGTATTTGCCAATGTAACAATACTTTTTGTCCTACTGGTTAGTGTTTCATTCAATTGTCTTAGCCATAAGGCTTCATTCTTTATGTTCCCATCTTCTTTGAACATTTTGGGAAACATATCATATCTATCCCTGGAGAACTCTTCTCTTAAGTGACCCTTTTTATGACCATGCTCTTCTTGATGTCTAAATTAACCATCAATTTGAGACATTTATGGGTTCTAGTCAGGGTGATGTCAATATTATTCTTCTCCTTTGAAAGGGAGTAAAAGGATTTGAATTGGGATGCATTCCCTTTCCAGTTACTCATTATCAAATCCCACTATTCCTTTTCACTATCATGTTTGCTTATGATGCCTACAATCTTCTTTCCCAGTAGATAGAGGTTAGGAAGGTTGACCTCACTAGCACACCTTTTGAGGTTGGAAAATATCTGATTAGAACATTTTTGCTTCACCAATTCCTTAGCCTCTTTGTATGTAGGAGAATCTTCAAGATCCATTTTACCCTCTTCTTCTACCCTTGATCTCTCACTAATAAACCTGTTCTTCTCAGCCTCTAATTCTGCTCTTTTGGCATCAATGGATTCTTGAGTATTGGGACTTAAAGGTGCAAGGGATGGGGGATGTGTCACAAATGGACTAGAGGAGGAGGGTTGGAAAGGTTCCTGATCAATTACCTCTTGGGGCATAAGTTGAATTTTTTTCTTATCCTCTAGTACTGCTATTATGTTATCTTTCATCAAGGATTTTACCTTTTCCTCATTATAAGCTTTAAGTACAAACTCATATTTCTCATTTAAGCTGGCATAGGCCTCCCTTTCTTTCTTATCTACCTTCATGCTTAAACTATCTACCTTAATAACAAGGTTTACAGCTTCAGTTCCTGGAGTGTCAGCAACCCTCTTCACAATTAGGCTTCCTGTATCTTCAACATCAACATCTTCCTTTATTCTCCTCTTGTCTTTTTTCTTTAATGACCAAATTGCTAGAGCTGCATGATATTCACTAAAATGGGCACCAATTGATGTCCCAGTAGTGCTCACAGGTTTTTCTTTCTTTCTAATAGCATCAAAGACTACTGCATTTTCTAGATCCCATTGAGGTAGTATGAGAACTCCCTTCTTTTTAATCATTTGTCTACCCTCTTCAGGGGTGATCTTATCAAAATTTGATATCATCTCCTTCTTAACTTCCTTCTCTATATCTTCTTTATCAGATTTGGGCTAGGCTTCTTGCATCTCTTAGCATTTATGATTGAATTCATCAATGTGGCACCTACATAGAAATTGAATGAATGCCCTGGTTTTAATGAAATTGTCATCAGATAAGAATTCATCACTGTCCTGCTTGGTTATAGGGTCTACCTCTTTGCCAACAAACTCTGCTACTGTGAGGTCAGATGCTGTATGTTTAGGTGCCTCTGGCATCCCTTCTTGTAACTCCTAAGTGGTAACAACCACTTCACTAGCATTCCTCAATTGCACCAGTTGTTCAATGATGACCTGGTCATCATATTGCATGGGGGATTGGGAAGGAGAGTACAATTTACTCTCTTGTTCTTTTGTTTCCACCCTTTGTCTTTTGGGAGAGGGCATTTCTTGAAAATCAATATTTTCTGGCTTCTTTCCTTTAAGTTCAAGAGGTTTATTAGCTTTAGGTGCAACAGTAGTGTATCCTCTTCTTTTATATACCACATAATCCCCTGGTGCGACTATTCTCCCCTGTGGAAATTTATTCAGGACAGTAAGAGCCCTTTCTGGATCATTTTAAATCGCTTTCTGCCTCTTCTCATTTAGGGTTTGTATGATTCCCTCAAAAAGATTCATTAGGGAATCAATTTTGTAAGACCATTGGAAAAAATCCTTCAAAGGATCATAAGTCTTGTCAAAATTTTGTACAAAGTCCAAAGACTTCTTGTATGCCATCCATTTCTCCTTCCTGACTTCCTAGACACCAAGGTCAAAAATATTTTTGATGATATCCTCAGGGTAGTTGAACTGATGTTCTAATATCAAGCATTTAGTCCTCTTCCTGAACATACCCATGATAAAATCTTCATTATCTACACATCTGGACACAGACGTGGCTAAATGATAAGGCTCAAAATACTTGGCAAACTATGTCCACCCATCTTTGTTTATGATGAAGTGATGGGCTCTAGTGAGGGTAGGAAAGATGTTTCCCTTCATCTTTCTAGTTAGGGCTTCTTCCTGTAGCCCACCCAATTGCCTAATAATTTCTGCTATCCCAATCTTGAGAGGGACTCTGTATGGTAGCACATAAGGGATTCCCCTAAATCCATAAACCCTAATTACTATAGAAAAAGGGTACAAAATTAAATCTGCCTAATTGTGAGCAATTTTTAGCTCTGGGGCATATTCTATAGGCCTTAAAAGCCTCACCATTTCAGTGTGGACCTAGGCATTTTGGTTTCTCAGCAGTGACTTGAGTCTAGTTGCAAAAACCTTATCAAAATACACATAACTAGCAATCTTTCTATCCCATGACAAATCTGCACTCCACATCTGAACATGCAATTCTTTACCACCTTGGAATTTATCCAGTTCCATTTCTTCCTCAAAGAAGTCTGCATTGTTGAACAAGAACATATGCATCATGAGGGAATACCATCCCATTGGTTTACATATGTTGCTATCTTGAATTCCTGACAGATCCTCATGCATTTCTTGAGCAATATAAGATGCAAAATCAACTACTACTCACAGGTGGGGATGCAAAATTTGAAAAACCATTAGCATTATATGGATAGGCATTATTACTTCTTCATCTACCCCCAAAACTCGACACAGAGCACTATACATCTCTCTGGCCTTGCCATTAAAAATATCCAACTTGAAAAGTTCTGGGGTCCTAGACCCTACTACAACCAAGTCCCCTATCTTATTAAAATACCCCTTTATTGCTTCATCCCTGTAATAGTCCTTCTAATTATGGTATACTTCTTTAAAGTACTCAAAATCAATATCATCCATATGCTCAGAGGTGTTAGTCAGCTTGAAGATCCTTTTGATTTCATTAGCTGATACAGTCAACAACACATTTCCTTGAGTATCCCTAACAACCCTAGCCACCTTATCATAAGTGTTTTTAATTAAAGTGAACAAATCAGTGTCCATAAACACACTAGGCGCTATCAGTTTTCCCACATCTAACTCCCAAATATTACAGTCTGCGGTAGGGGCATTCCTCTAGCTATAGGCCATCCTGAATAGAGTGAGACCATCAAAACTAGTATTAGCATCTTTAACCCATCTACCAGAATCGTATAACCCTTCTCCAATTTTGAAGTGGGGATGTGGTGGAACTACCCTTTTAATTTGAGTGGCATCTCCTAAAGACAGTGGCAATTATTGTAACAAATCTTCTCTAACGTTTCTTTTTTGGGTAATCAACCTCTCCTAAAATCTCAACTCTAGGGGCCATCCTAAGTTTTTTGTTTCGATATTAGACTAAGATTCTGAGACAGATTTGTAAAAACCTTTCTAAACTACAAATTCCACCACAATCTAAATGCTAGTGAATCAGTAAGCTTACCCGTTCTGCACAAAAGTTGCGTGAAGCCAATTTGCTATGCAATCCCGTCTTTACTCGAATGATTTTGATGAATCATTGTGATTGCAAGTCGACTTAATCAATTCTACGGCCTCAATCAAATTGATCTTTCAAATTGAATTTGAATGGAGTTGCCACACATTCTATAATTAATTCACAAGCTTTAATTTTGCGGCTTAACGACTCTCTACAACATGTTTTACCAACTTTGAATTTGAGCTGTAGAATCTGGACATCATTCTCTGCATCTGTCGGCTATCTTATTTTCCCAAAAAAAACTGTTCACTGAGGACACGTGTCACCACTTCTTAATCGCTTACCCATTAGATGTCGAGCACTTTCCCTTCAAGCAATTAAGTGAGCCACCAGATTTAAAAAAACTTAACTATGGTTTAAACTCTCGCTAGCTTTGAATGCCCAGGCCCACCAGCTGCCAGATGTCATCACCGCTTAATTTCTTACTCACTAGATGTCATGCATCTTGGGTATAAGACATTAAGCCAACCATTAGATCTTTCTAGGCTTTAATATCTTTTATACTATCTGTGACTGGACCCACATTCTTTTCTTGACAGGTGTCGCTACCGCTTAATCAGTTGCCCATTAGACATCGTTCACTTTTTGTTTAAGCGATTAAGTGAGCCGTCAGATTCCTTCATACTTGCCCACTGTTTAACTGAGAACCTTTATGATTGTTTAGCCCCACCAAGGAAACATGTCACCACCAATTAATTTCTTAACCGATAGATGTCATGCACATTTTGATTAAGCGATCAAGCAGACCGTTTGATCAAAATTGACTTGCTCACCACATAAGATAATGACATAAAGGGATTATTTCATGACGTGAATTAGGAATTATTAGAGCGGTTAGGAATCATATTCTTTTTGTAAAAATAAACCCATTTAACATGGACACATTACTTGAGGTGACTTAAGTGACCAACAATGTAACATGAAAATAGAATCGGCCAAGACAATTAGGGTTTTTTAGTCATTTTCCACCATTTTCAACCAGGTTAAGGGTTTGAGAAAACTTCGCATAGGCATAAGAATGATTTTAATCTTGATTTCAAAGCCTTGGACACTACCAATGAGAAGGGACCCTAAGAAAAACACAAGGCACAATTTAAACAGGAAATAGCACCAACAGTGGCTCTCTCTGAGGATGTTTAAACACCAGGTTATATCAAGAACCACAGATATCTGGGGAAGTAGACCACAAACCAGGCTAACCTAAAATAGGAAATAAACACACAATAGAAAGGAAACACACCTATACACATACTACATACTACTGTGCATGGAGAAGAAAAGTTAATTAATGAAATTTTTTAGGAATTGTCCATGCACTGGCAATTCCTGATCTTCATCATCCAGACTCTTGAGGAAATAAGAATCTTTTCCAAAGATCTGAGATATAAAAAAAGGTCCAATCGATAGTGATTCAAATTTATTGTGTTTTCCTTTCTCTTCAGCCCTAATATTCCATTTTAATACAAAATCACCAGGCAGAAACTTTCTCTCATTTGCCCTTCTGTCAAAAAGGTATTTCATTTTTTGTTGTAGTTTGACATTTTCTCTGGCTTTCTCTCCTTATTTCATCCAATTCTACCAAATGAACCATCGTTTCTTCCATGGGTTCAAAAATTTCTATTTCTTCATCTTGGATAAATTTGTAAATTGGGAGCAAATTGTTAACAGGCATTCTTGACTGAACACCATAAACCAATTCAAAAGGAGATTTTCCAGTAGCCTTCTTGACAGTAATCCTATCAGCCCAAAGGGAAAGTTTCAATTTAACATGCCAAGCTCTCTTATTTCCCTCCAAGGTCTTTTTTAATATTTGCAAAATACTTTTATTATTGGATTCTTCTTGACCATTAGCTTGAGGGTGGTATGGGGATGAATAGGACATAACAATTCCCATATCAGAGCAAAAGTCAGTGAATTCTTTAGACCTAAAGCACATGGCATTGTCCATTATCAATTTAAGGGGGACACCAAATCTTGTAATTACATTATCCATCAGAAAGTCAATAACCACAGTACTTGTTGCCTTTTTGGTTGGGATTGCTTCCACCCATTTTGTGAAATAATCAGTTGCTAGAAAAATCTAGCCATGGCCTCCACTTGATTTTTTAGAAAATTCTCCTATAAAGTCCATTCCCCACATAGAAAAGGGAGCCTCTGCTATTACAGGGTTTAATAACAATGCCCCTAAATATTTCATCTTGCTTGAAAATCTCTGGTATGGCTCACATTTCCTGACAAAAGTGTGAGCTTGAAAAACACAAGGCCAATAATATCCAGCCCTCAAAATTTTGTGGGCTGTTGTTCTAGCAGGATAATGCCCTCCACACATTCCAGCATGCATTTCTTTCAATACCTTTTCTAATTGACCTTTTTCAAGGCATAATAACAAGATCCCATTTCTATTTTTCTAGAACAAATCACCCTACAACAAAACATACTTTTGTGATTGCAGCTTCAAACTCCTCCTTTGGTTATCATTCAAGTTATCTGGATATTTAGCATTTTTCAGAAAATAAACAATATTGGTATACCAGGG